>RCUC01151310.1:0-43834 GCA_003697995.1 Taxidea taxus jeffersonii
CTCCTCCACCATGGTTTTCTGGAATCATCTCCAAGTGAATGACTCGCACTCAAATCCACTTCTCGGGTTTGATTCTGGGGAACCCAAACTGTAGCAGTCACCGAGGGAGCAGCTCAGGATTCAGGGGATGTGTGAGAAGGTGCTGTTCTTGTGGTCCTTTCTCAGGGGGCTTGAACCCCCGCCCTTTATCTGGGAGAGACAGGACTGCTGGAGGGGAGGTGGGGAGCTCGGCTCTCCCAAACCCATGGCTGTTCCCTTCCATCCTTAACATAGAGAACTCCAATTTTCCCACCAGGCAGAAAGGGGCTCTGGGAAGGAAAGCCCCTCCCCAGCCCCAGGAGACAGACCAGGATTGGTCCGACCTGCTGAGATCTAGGGAGGGAAAAGATGAAGGGACTCACTGAGCCACCACACCACCCTGAAGTGTCCGCCTCCTGAAATCTTGATGAATGCAACCATTAAATGAAGGAAAAGAGTCAAGTGTAAAGATTAAGGGCAGATTCCAAGGCCCAGATTTGAAGCCTGGCATTTGAAGCCACTTACTGGCTGAGTGACCTTGGGCAAGTTAATTAACCTCTTTTGGCTTCTGCGTCCTCGTCCGTAAAATGGGGACATTCGCAGACTCAGCGTCATCAGGCTGTGGTGAGGATTAAATGGGCCAACATACATAAAAGCACTTCGCACAGTGTCTGCCCAGAGCAAGTGCCCTGTAAGGGACAGCTCTAGAACATGACTCCCACTGCCAGGGCCTCTCAGCCTCCATGTGCACACAAGCCCCCGGGAGAGCTCGTAAAGCTTCAGCTTCCAATTCAGGAGGTCCGGGGTGGAGCCGGAGACCCTGCATTTCTAACCAGCTCCCAGGGGATGCCACCATTGCCAGACTGGGGGCCACACTGGGAACAGCAAAGGCTGACCTCACTGCCAGTTACCACCACACAGCCTGGAGCCCAAGGAGCTTCAGGGACAGAGCAGCCCCACCCATACGCACCCCATCCCTAGCCCAGAGACCCGGTGAGGATGCAGGGTTTCCAAGGTTCTCCACGCCTGTCCTTGGCAGCTTTCAACTCACTATGAGTTGCTCGGTCAGTACCAGGCAGGGCCTCCCAGGTGTCCAGCCCGACTGTCTAGCATACCGTAGGCACTCGGTCACATTTGCTGGAAGAAAAACCCCTGCGCCCACTTGCAGGAATACACACGCCAGTGAGCCAGGGTGCAGGCAGACAGGTCCAGCAGCGTCAGGGGCTGTGGGCTCTCGGGGGCTGCTCCGGCCTGCTGGCTCGGCGTAAGCCTCAGCTGGGCTGGCAGGAGCCCAAGGGGAGGACAGTCACACCCCCTATTTCAGAGGCTGGCATCTGGGTCCCACCAGTACCCCAAATACCTCCAGAACAAGGAGGAGGCCGGCCACAGCTCCACGTCCCCCCGTCCTTTCTATGCCCCTTCCTTGCCCAGGTGTTAGGTGGAGTGGTGGAGCCTGGCTGGGCTCCATCAACACTCAGACCCTCTCAGGAGGGCAAGACTCTCCCCTCTGCTGGAACCAGCACCCTCCAACCCACCCGATCCTTCCTCAGCTGGGCTCAAGATAGCCACCCAACCTTCTGACAATCCTAAATATCACAGCCAACATCAATGCCGTGCTTGCTCTGTGCTAAGTACTTTACAGACACAGCTGCATCTGGGGAAGCCCCTGTATCCAGCAAGATACAGCTAGACACAAGGAGCAAAATACCCAACTAACAGGGGCGAACCAACAAGGAACAACAAGAATCACAGCCAACAATAACAGACTAATAGTGCCTGCTACGTGCCAGCCTCCATCCTAAGCGCCCATACCTGTGTTAATTCATGTGAGCCACACAACAACTCAGAGTAGTCTCTGTGTGCTATTACTGTCCCCTTTCCATAGATGAAGAAACTGGGCTCACAGAGGGAAAGTAATGTCCCCAAAGTCACACAACTACTAGGAAGCAGAAATGAGGCACTAACCAGGCCTATCTGACTCTAGGGTCCAGGTTTGGACTCTAACTCAGACTTTCTGGTCCCTTAAAGCACATTGTAACAAATGACACAAGAGCCACCTCCCAAGCACCTGTCATGCGCAGACATCAGCTCATTTCTCCTTCACGATGCCCTCCTGTGCTGCTGTCCTTGGACAAGTGACGGGGCTTCTCTGAGCCATCTGTAAAATGGGGCTCTGGGTTTCACTCCCTGATCTTGTTCCCCACCCCATACCACCCTCCCCCCGAGCTGCCTATGAGACCAACAGACCAGATGTTTCCCAGCCTCCTGACACTTAAGAGGCCAAGAGATGTGCCCAGGGCCACCTGGGGGTCACTGGCAGACCCAGGACGGACCCAAACCTCCTGACCCTCTGGAACTTGGCAGAGACCCACTGCTACCCGGAGGCTACGATACCTTCCTCCAAGCGTTGCTGCCTTGCCAAGTTTCTCAGGTTAAAGAAAACATTTGTTCCCTTTCTCCTCCTCCTCTTCCTCTCCCTTCCGCCTGTCCTCCTCCTCTTCTCGCCCTCCGGAAAGCCTCCCTAGGAGGTGGGTGGAACAGCAGCATCTGCCAAGGCAAGGCCATTCACAGAGGCCGGAGATGCCCAGTTTAGGAGGGGCTGGGGGTTGGAAGGCTTCCAGCTAGCAGGAACCCCCAGCTGGGAGGTAGCGCCAGGAACGGGAGAAGAGCAGAAGGTGGCGCAGAGCCCCAGCCCTGGGCCCGCCCCGGTGTCTGCGCCTGGAGAGGCCCCTTAGCCAGCGCTGTCCAACGGCACCGTCTGTGAGGGCAGACACGCTCTATGCCCGCGCTGTCCCAAAGAGCAGCCACAGGGCATGCGCTGCTGAGCGCTCGGAACATGGCCAGCCCGGTAGAGAAACAGAATATTTCATTTCATTCCATTTAAATTATTTTACATTTCAACAGCCACATGCCTGGTGTCCACTGTACTGGACCCTCCCCAAGCCCCAGTGTCCTCATGAGGGTGACGAGAACCCCCACGACCCTGGCTGAGGACAGCTAAGACAAGGGAGTGACGTGCTGCCAAGGAATGAGCCCCCCACCGGGAGTCATAGGACTCGAGTTCCAGACCTGTTAACATGCTCTGTGACCCGGGACAAGCTCCCCAGCCTCTCTGAGTGCCCTGGTCATCTGTACAATGAGAAAGTCACTTGCGAGCCAAGTTTCTTTGCTAAGAATCCACAGATGGACTCTAGGGGAATCTGGGAACACGCTGTAATTACGAAAAGAGTATGCTTGTACGATTGTGTGTGTGCGAGAATGAGTGTGAGCGTGTGTGAGAGAGAACGCATGTCGCTGTGTGTGTGTTTGGGAATGAGTGGGACTCCATGACTGTGTGTGTGTTACGGTGTAGGTGCACATATTTCTTAGGGGAAAGAAGGCCCAAAACTTGCCCCAAACTCTCAAAGAGCCCATCATTTCTGCAAAGACGAGAACCTCAGTCTAGAATATGTTCCCTCAGGCAGCCCTTAAGAAACGGAGTTCCGAGCTCCACTACCAGAGGCTCAGACTCAGGGCATGGGGTCTGCAGTCTGGATCGGGAACACGTACCCAGGGGGGCTACGTACAGTCAGGGGAGAGAGAACATGGGCGAGGACATGGTCATATCTAATATTTCATGGTCTGACATGTGTGAAACTCCTTACCAAGCAGGAATCTGTATCTTTAAAAACCAATCATGATTTAAGAAACTAAGAAAGGAAAGAGGAAAGAGGAACATCATGATAAAACCCCTCTCGACCCCCCTCTTTATTTCTCAACACTGACATTCGGCACTCACATGCCAATGCTGTCCTCTGCTCTCTGTAAGCACAAGCCCACTGAGTCCTCACAACACCCCCTCTGAGGCCACCAGCATCAGCCGGTTTTACAGATGGGCAAACTGAGGCCAGAGAAGGACTCGCCCACTGCCGCACAGCCAGTGTGCCCCCCTGCCCCCTTAGAGCTTGCGTGCTTCATAGCCTCCCTTCTGCAGGTCTGAGGCTGAGCCAGGGGTCCGGACGGTGCGGCTCAGCCCCTCCCACCCCCCACAACGGGCCAGCGAGAGCCAGCAGGGCTGACAGCGGGCTGGGCCCCACACTCACTTGCCCTCGGAGCCGTAGCTGTTCATGCTGTCCTCAATGGACTCGTGGCTGGCCTGGCGCAGCGTCCGGCTGGGCATCTCCACTGCCAGGCCGGTCTCCGTGCTCCTCTGGATGGCTCCCTTCAGCCTCCGGCTGTCCCCTTCTAGGCAGAGAGGCCAAGAGCAATGGGGAGAGAGACACAGTACGGGAAGGGACAGAGAGACAAGTCGTCTGGTTAGTGTCCGGACCCTGCCCAGGGTCGGCCCCGCCCCCCAGTCCCTGCTCCTACGACCAGCCGCACCAACAGCCCCTCCCAGGGCGGCCCTGCCATTCACACCCACCCCCACAAGAAGTCTCACAGGAGTCCTGGTAACGGACGGATTCATTTACAGGTACCTTTCCCCCCGCGGATTCACCTCTCCCCTGTGACTCTCTGCAGGTCATGTCTCCTCCTCCTCTCCAGTTACTCTTTATTGAGCACCTACTCTGTGTCACACTGTGTTGTGGGCTTTGCCTGGGTTTGGACCAGGTTTTCCCCACCTCAGCACAACTGGCAGTTTAGATGGGATCCTGCTCAGTTGTCGGGGATGTGCTGTGCACATGTCAGGGATCAACATCCCTGGCCTCTACCTCCCAGATGCTAGTAGCACCCTCCAGTCCAGGGCGGCAATCTAGAATGTCTCCAGACATTGCCAAATATCCCCTGGGCGTGGGGGGAGCAAGTCACCCCCGACAGAGGACCAGTGATTTAGACCACCGGCTCTGAAACCAGACTGCCCAGGTTCAAGGGTGGATCTCTTTCTCACTGGCTGTGAGACTTTGGGCAAATCACTCAGCCTCTCTCTGCCTCCATTTCGTCAACTGTACAATGGGAGAACAACAGGCTTATAACGAATGGCCCTCTGCCCTTGCTATTCCCTCCCCTCAAGCACCCTCTCCTCTGCCAGTAGCTCACACCTTTGCTTCCGTTCTGTAATCAAACATCATCTTAGATGACCTTCCTTGCCATTCTCTAGCCCCTACCACCCACCCCCCATCCTGTCGCCCTGCTCTGGCTTTCTTCCCAATACCACCCCAAACATATCTGTGCATTACTGGGTTACTGACCAGCTTCCTCCCTAGAGCAGGTGAACTCAGGACATGGTACTCTGCTTTGTTGACTGCTGAAGCCCCAGGGCTAAGAAGAGGGTCCAGCCTCAGCACGTGCTCAGTTAATAACTGCTGGACAAATGGAGGCCTGCCCTGAGAGTGGTCTTACTCCTCAACCCTGGCATGAGAGAGATGAGTCTATTCTCTCACTTTAGCATCAAGGACATAAGACACAGAGAGCCAGAAAGGGGGGGGGGCGGTGACGGCACCAGGAATTGACCCCAGGAAGGTCTCTCTGCTGCATGCTCCACAGCCTGGTGTATCAGGGTGGGTTTTACATCCCTGGCACCTGGCGGGACTGCAGGTGCACTAGAGGCGGGGCTAGGTCTTTAGGGAGAGCTTCCTCAGGTCTCTACAAAGGCTGGGATGAGCTCATAAACCTCGGGGGCTTCCTCAGTGCCAGCTGGCCAACCCACTGGAGCAAAGTAGTGCCACCCAAATCCTACCATCCTGCTCAGCAAGAGGTAAGGGACCTGGGTCTGTGTGCCAGGAGGCAGAGCGAGACCAGGACACCTCCCACCGGCCTTCTCCTGGCCTCCCTCCTCCTTCCCTCCCTGACTTTGATATACACACACACACTCACACACACTGTGTTTCTCAGTGTGTGTGCCCACGTTTGTCTCCCACATGTATCTGTATTATTCAGACACACAGATGTCCACACACTTAGAAAAACACATGGTAACACACACACGTGCAGGAATACACATGCAAAGACACAGAGCACACTAATGTATGTCTGAGCATTGGTATTTGTGCGTTTCCGTGAGTCTCCATCATGCTGTGCTTCTAAGGCTAACTGGGTACGTGCCAGTCATACACACAGATGCACAGCCATAAGAAGTATACGCCAACCCACTCAAGAAAGCACACAGAGAAACTGACACTGTGCATTTGTGTGTGTGTGTCACCTGGGTGTTTCTGGACACATGGGGGAACACGTGTGTCCCCGTCTCTGTGCTTCCCTTCATCCTACCATTTGTTCTTTCCCTAAGCTGTATCTGCAATCCACCCAACCACTTCTATGCTCCTCTGTGTATAGCAGGTGCTAAGACAGAGTAAGATCCAGAACCACACACTTGCTCACTCAGCAGCACAGACTCACAAGCAGAGAGATGTCTCCCAGCTCACACACACACACAGTGCCGACATATGTCCTCTCCCACATCAGTGGTACAAACCCACAACCCAGCACCCTGCAGGCAGGCTGCAGACACCCGCCTGGGCTTTCTACTTCCCTACAGAGCGCTGTTCTGGAGACTCACACTGGTTTGTCCCCGCCCACTAGGGTCTGAAACATTTCTCCTGGAAGAGGGATAACCAAAGCATGACACAACTCAGTCCCCATGGGGGCTAAGGAGGCGCTCTGGAAAGGTGTGCTTCACATCTGTGGGCACTCTTCAGGACCAAAGCATTTCACAGCCTATATGGGCCTCAGGTGAGGCTAGTGTTGCAATCAGTCGGGGCGGGCACAGAGTCCCAGCTCTCCAACCACTGGTGGCCAGACCTTGGGCAAGTCAGGCAGCACCGACCCCACGGAGCTGTCGGACACCTGCCACAGAGCCCGGTACGCAGTAGGTGTGAAACAGAAGTAGCCACGGTGACTGCGGAGTAAGACCTCTCAACATTCCCCAAATTTGCTCACACCACCCATCTCCCATTTCCCTCAATTTGCCACCTTCCCCACCGTGGGCGTCCCCAATCTGGTGCCCAACCACACCAAGTTCTGCCATCTACCCTCAGCCATCTCATCCTCCACTGGCCACCTCTTGATGACTCAGTCAAGGTCCCCAAAGTGACTGTGCCCATGCTCTCACTCCCCAGCCCGTCACCCCGTCACCCCATCCAATGACCTTTCCCCCACTTGGCTGGAAAGATGTGTCTCTTTGACTTGCTCCTTCTCACTTCCAACCTCCACCATCCTCAGACCTTTCAACATGCCCCTCAACCCTCCCCTGCTCTCTCAGAGGAGGGGGTAACCCTTCTCCTGGCCAAGGCTGATCCACCACCTGTTCTCCTCATCCCACCTCCTCCCACCCACACCAGGAACTCATCCTCCCATTTGTCCTCTCCGGGCCTCAGATCTGCCACCTCTCGCTCTTCTGGTTCTTGCCACTCCTCCTTTAAGTCTGATCAAGGCTGCGCTTCTTCCACCACACCCTTCCGACGGCAAACTCCTGAGCACAGACAACCACATGTTGCCATTTTGGGCAGTGTGGCTTCCATTCCATTCACACAGCTTCCTGAGCCAGTCTCCAGCGGCTGCTCGGGACCCAGTGCAGGGCCTCGCCTCAGCCCCCAGCTCCTGGACTGGGGTGCTTCCAGTTCACACAGCGCCCATCTACTGAGTGCCTTCTGGTCCAGTAGGAAGCCTTCATGAAGATGTGAAATGTGCTTCCAAGGGCTGGTTTCCACTGATAAAGTGCACATGGACAGAAGACAGAGAGGTGCTTCAGCCTCTGCTTTGGGTCCATCGGGTCCCAGGAAAAAACCCGGGCTTGACCCGTTGTAGCAGACAGTGCTGACACTCCACCCAGACCTCACAGATCTCCCCTTTTCCCACTCCTGTGACCACTCCTCCCCCAACCCCGGCTCCTGAAAGCCATCTACCTGCCAAATTTTCATTTCTCAGTCTTCCTGTGGGCTACTGAGCCCACACTGCCCCCAGATAGAGAGAAGCAGAAGAGCCTGGAGGTTTGTAACATGTGACCCGCTATTTAGTCAAAGCCTAATGATCCCCATTTGGTCAAAGGGACTAAATGATCCCCATTTAGTCAAAGCCTAAATGGAACAGGAGAATGAACCCTCAATTCAGGTCCTATGCCTCAAGTCAGAATAACTCTGAGGCATTACATAGGCTCCGGAGAAAACCAATGGGGGGCGGGGGCTGAAGCTGCCCTCTGTGAGATCTGCCTGACCCTACACCCTGTGTACTTCCTGCTTTCCCCAGTCTCCTGTGGGGGCACTTCCGTCAATGAATCTCATCTCAGGGTACTTTTGGGGGAAACCTGACTTAAGACACCTGCCTTGACTGGCACCCTAAGGAAGTTGAAGTTCAAAAATCTTTGCACAGGTTGGTTCCAGCATCACAATGGGAACACCATTCCCTTCATGAATGTGGTGATAAAAAGAACTGCTGCGTAATGAGAGGAGGCATGGGCAAGGAGAGCAAAGGAGAAGCTACGTTGTTCCCAGTTGTCACAGTGCCTCACTGGGAAGGTTTGGAGTTTGAGTCCTATAAGCTTTGGGTACCAACTGTAGCTGGCTACTGTAATGTACAAATAAATGGGAGTTTGGATGACCCACTTTTGGCCACCCACTCACAACTTGCTGTACCCAAAACTTGAACTGAGCAGCTTGAATTTTCTCCCACAGGGTCCTAAGTATCCCTCTTCTCCCAATTTGCATGGTGGGGGTGGGGTGGTGGTGCAGAGTGTGAACAGCAACTTGGGGTACCAACAGCACTGTGTGCTGAACACGGTGCCTCATGCTGGAGATAGGACAGTATGAGTGGCATGGTCCCTGCCTCCACGGGGCTCACAGTTCAGAGGGGGAGGTGGACCCTGAACAAATGATCACACAATTAATCACAAGTGCTGTAAGTGTTTTGAAGACCAAGTACAAAATGGAATGACAGCACCCATTGGGGGGCCCGTGGGAGGGGGACTAATGCATGCTACTGATTACTGCATCCTCAGATTTCTCCTTTGGCTTCCCTGATAGTAACTTTTATGAATCTCCTCCGGTCCCTCTGACCACTGTCTCCATCCCTATACATGAGGCCTTCACCATGCAGTCCTTGGGTTCTCTCTCTCTCTAGACCTTGTCCCCTGATGATGCCATTCCCCTCCCACAACCTCAGGACCATCCTATGCAAATGAATCCCACCCCCAACCTGAACTCCTTAACTCTGGCCAGAGCAATACTTCCAACGGCATTCTGAGCATCACTGCCTGGGTGACGAGCATAATCCCAGGAGGCAACCTGGCCAAAACTAAACCCACCCCCGGTCCTACTTCCCCCAATCAACTCAGCCACCCAGAATCAGAATCCCCTCAGGACCTCTGACGTTTCCCCTCTCTCAACAAATGGCAGGTCTTATACGGTCTTTGCACATAATAGCTCTTATCTCTCCCCTTTCTTGTCCATTTTCACAGCCAACCACCCTATTACCTCAAGTCTAAACTATGGCAGCAGCCTCCTAACTGGTCTCCCTGCTTCTAACCCACCCACCCAACAAGTCATTAAGAGATTAACCATCATAAATTATCACTTCAGACAAAGGTATTCTACTCCCACTCATTTATTCTACACAAATAGTCACAAAAGTACACAAAGAAATGCATGAAGAGGTTCCCCATGTATCATTTACCCCGGTGAAATGCTGGAATTAACTGTCCATCAGTAGAGGACCAGTTTACTAAATGACTCATCCCCACAATAAGATACTGTGTAACAGTTAAAACAAATCATCTAGGGGTGCATGGCTGGCTCAGTCAGGAGCGCATGCAGCTCTTGATCTTGCAGTTGTGAGTTCGAGCCCTACATTGGGTGTAGAGATGACTTAAAAATAAAATCTTTTTTTAAAAAAAAAAAAGAATCATCTAGATTTTACACACACAGTGACACAGAAAGATTGCCTCAACATATTGTTAACAAAGTACACTGCAGGACACTATGTAAATCATACCATTTTTGTAAAGCTCTAGATAGCTTATATATATTTGGGAGGAAATCTGGGAGGATATGAACCCAACTGTTAATGGGGAATAACTGTAGGGAGAAACACTGTCAGAAGAGGGCTACGACAGATGTGTTTCTATAACTTTCAAATCTAAGTACTACAAGATCTATACAGAAAAGTGCACAAACTCAAAGCGCACAGCTTGATGAATTTTCACAAAGCAGACATACCTATATCACCAGCACCCAGATGAAGAAACAGAGCATTGCCAAGACTCCCGAAGCCCTCTGTGCCCCATCTTCTGGTCTCTCTCACTCTACAAGGGAAGCCACTATCCTGATCTCTAACACCAGATATTAGTTTTGCCTGTTTCTGAACTTTATAAGGCAGAGAATGGCCTTTTGGGGAGGGGGAAGCTGGCTTCTTCTGCTCAGTGTTATGGTGAATGAATGTATAAGATCCAGTCACATTGTGTGTAGTTGTAGACGCTTATTATGTAGTTGTAGATTCCACTGTGTGAATATACTACAATCTATTTATCCATTGTATAATTTAGGGCTCCTTTTTTTTCAGTATGGGGCTATTAGGAAGAATGTTGCTATGATTACTTCGGTGCTTGGCCTTTAGGGAAGATTCACACATATGTCTCAGAAATATACCTAGAAACAGAACTTCTGGGTTATAGGGCAAGCATTTGTTTAGCTGCCAGATGACCTGCCAAAGTAGTTGTACCAAGTTACACTCCAACCAGCACATTGGGAAAGTTTTATTTCTCTTTTGTATGCTTCTATGACCTTCGAATTTTTTATAGTTAAATGTATTAATTCTATATATAAGTGAAGGTGAACTATAAGATTATAAGTAAATCACTTCAATCATGCCATGATCTTATTTAAAACCTTAGAATGGCTCCCCGTTGCATGTCAAATTAGGTTCAACCTTTGCATCCAGGCACTCAAGTCGCCGTCATCTGATTCCCAGCCCATCTGCTACTGGTCTCCCCCATTCTTCACACCCCAGATACATCGTCAACAACTCCTCACCTTGGTTTTCTCTCCTTTTCTTTCCTCCCTTCCTCACCTTCTCTATCAAAATTCTAGCCATCCTCCAGAGCTAAGTTTTAAATAACACAATTTAGGGGCGCCTGGGTGGCTCTGCGGGTTAAAGCCTCTGCCTTTGGCTCAGGCCATGATCTCAAGGTCCTGGGATCGAGCCCCGCATCAGGCTCTCTGCTCAGCAGGGAGCCTGCTTCCTCCTCTCTCTCTGCCTGCCTCTCTGCCTACTTGTGATCTCTGTCAAATAAATAAATAAAATCTTTAAATAAATAACACAATTTATTCAGCACTCAGCAAACTCAGGGCTGTTATGAAGATTAACTCTAACAATAAAGTAATATAATAATACTAACATTTAATCTTCAGGATGTCCTAGATGGGAGGTGGCATACCACAAGCACTTGATAAAGATGGCTATCGCTATTATTATCACCACTGTGTCAGATGATGTGCATAGTATTTTAAGAGGCATCATATCATTTAATTGTCACAATAAACTGTGAGCAAAACAGTTACTGCCCCATTTTATAGGAGGAGAAAATAAGAATTCAGAAGGTTAAGGAACACTCCCAGTGACACACACCTCCTAATGACAGAGCTGGAATTCAAACTCAGGTCTTTCAAACTCCAATAACCATGTTGTTTTTTTAAAGATTTTATTTATTTATTTAACACAGAGAGATCAAGATCACAAGTAGGCAGAGAGGCAGGTAGAGAGAGAGAGGAGGAAGCAGGCTCCCCGCCGAGCAGAGAGCCCGATGCAGGGCTCAATCCCAGAACCCTGGGATCATGACCCGAGCTGAAGGCAGAGGCTTCAACCCACTGAGCCACCCAGGCGCCCCATCCAATAACCATGTTTTTAATGAACCACTAAACTAAACTCACTAAGCTCTACCACAGAACTCAAATGTCATCTCTTCCACAAAGACTTCCCTGATCAGACTCCCAGAGTCCCAGGGGCACTTCATCTTCACCTCTCCTGAAGTTATCTACTCTACTGCACCTTGAAACACAGTCCTCAGTCAAACTAGTGGGTACCTATGTCCACAGTGCAAGCTCATTTCTCCGTTACTTCCCTTCAGCACCAAGGACAGCACCCAATATTTCTCATCCTCATGACTAGTGTTTAATCACAACTAGGCAGAGGCAGGCCAGTTGGGGTTGGGGGGGGGAGCAGGTTCCCTGCTGAGCAGAGAGCCCGATGCGGGGCTCAACTCCAGGACCCTCAGATCATCACCTGGGCTAAATAAATAAAGGCAGAGGCTTAACCCACTGACCCACGCAGGCTTTATTTAACTGGCCTTATTTTTAGGATGTTCCCCCAAGAAAAATGCAAATATTCCAATAAAAAAAAACAAGTAAGTTTCACGCAGTTGTTTATACCTAAATATGAATGTGTTTAATGTACCTTCTCCCAAAAACAAGCATTCATAAGGAACAAGATAATAAAATAATCATAATGATAAATTTAAAATTAGAGTAGATACCATCATTCTTAAAACTTACCCTGTGCTAGGCACTAGATAGATAGATATAATTTAACCAAAACTCTGAGAGTCAAGTGTTGGGTATCTTAATTTTACAAAAAGGAACGAGGCTCAGAGCAATTCAGCTACCTATCCAAGTTTATACCAGACAAGACAGAGCTAGGTTTTAAACCCAGATCTGTGTGAAAACAGATCCTATACTCTTAACCACTAGAGATTCAAAAAATGTGCTGGTGGGAGGTAGAGGAAGGAAGGAATACAACTATTCTCCACTTTGACATTTTATTGAAGATGGGTCTTCACAGCTGTTCTCCAGATGAGGAGCCCAAAGTTGAGAGAGGTCCTATGACTTACCCCAGGTCCCCAAGCTCTAAAAACCCCTCACCACATCACTGACCAGAGTGAATTCCTGTCTCTGTGAAAGGCCCACTACAGATCCATATCACAGTCTGTGAAGTCCCCTGGACACAAGAGCTCTGGGTCAGTCTGTTATTTTAAAACAGGATCGGAGAAGTATCATGGCCCCTGGGACTCACTGCTTCCCCTACCCACTAGCACTGCCCCCCCTTTTTAAAGATTTTATTTATTTATTTGACAGACAGAGATCACAAGTACGCAGAGAGGCAGGCAGAGACAGGGGGAAGCAGGATCCCTGCCAAGCAGAGAGCCCAGTGCGGGGCTCGATCCCAAGACCCCAGGATCATGACCTGAGCCAAAGGCAGAGGCTATAACCCACTGAGCCACCCAGGCGCCCAACACTGCCCTTCTTATTCCTCCGAGACAAATACCCTGGAAGCTGCTGCCTCTTCTTCCTCCATAGTCAACCTCTCCCTGGCCTACTATTCCAAGTGACTTCAGCCTCACATGTCTCCCTTGCCCACGCCTTAAAAGTCATCAGAAAATCAAGGCTGAGATGACATGCAAGCATTCAGACCTCCTTAGCCCTGATGTTGCCTCTGGCTGTCTCCAAAAACAGGCCGAGGAAGCATAAACCCTGATTGAGGGCCCTTTACCTCCCCCTCTTCTCTCCAGAGCTGTCAAAATCTGCCTTCCATTAAAATCAGAGAAGATTCCATTTGGAGGGAACTTGGGGTCATCCAGACTAATGTCTTCCTGTGTAGAGGGGCAACTGAAGTCTACAGAGGGACATGTGTCAATGACTATGTTGAAATTAGAATTCAGGTCTCTTCACTGTCAACCTCTCAGCCCCTTTCACCATAAACAGCCACTCACCACTATTTCTGAAGCACATCCGGGAAGTAGCAAAGTCTACTCTTGGAGAGTAGTGACTAAACCCAAGAACAATGGTGCCTAATGGCCTGAGCTGTAGAGCTGGCCCTGGTTACTTTATTAGTAATGTGATCTTGGGCAAGTTACTTACCCTCTCTGTATCTCAGTTTCCTCCTCTTCAAAAAAGTGGAGAAAACAATGGCAAATCCCTCATAACATTTTTATGAGGATAAAATGAGTTAATATTTGGTAATTTTAAAAAACCCACTTAGAACAGGGTCTGGCACATAGTGCTATTTAGTAAATGACATATAACTATTTGTTAATTAAGTAAACTGTGTCTCCCCGCCTCCTTCTGGGGACTCAAATCAGCCCTACTCTGCATCAGCAAGGTCACAGCCTTAGCTCACTCCCTAGCCTTGTCTTGCCTGGACTGCTGCAATAGTCAATGAATGTAGAGGCTCCCAAACATCCACCTGGAGGACAGTGCTGATCTGACAGTTTGGAATACATTGGGAACTTAGCTATAACCCAGTTTCCTCTGTCCCCTCTCCTGGAGATTCTGTTTTAGTAGGCCTAGGGTAGGATCTGTGAATCTATAATTTCAGAAGATCCCCAGGTGCCTCGAATGCCTGGTCAGGTGGTCAGCCTCTACTCCAACTCGTGTTCCAGCACCAGAGCATTATCTTCTGCCAGTTCCCCACCCTGTGGCCTGCATGAACTTTCTAAACCTCAATCCTGAGTATGTCATCTCTTTGATTAAAAACCTCCAATCAGGGATGCCTGGGTGGCTCAGTTGGTTAAGCGGCTGCCTTCAGCTCAGGTCATGATCCCAGCGTCCTGGGATCGAGTCCCACATCGGGCTCCTTGCTCAGCAGGGAGCCTGCTTCTCCATCTGCCTCTGCCTGCCTCTCTGTCTGCCTGTGCTCGTTCTCTCTTTGACAAATAAATAAATAAAGTCTTTAAAAAAAAAAAGAAACTTATTAAAAAAAATAAAATAAAAACCTCCAATCAGGGACACCTGGGTGGTTCAGTTGGCTAAGCAGCTGCCTTCGGCTCGGGTCATGATCCCAGGGTCCTGGGATCGAGTCCCATATCGGGCTCCTTGCTCAGCAGGGAGCCTGCCTTCTCCCTCTGCCTCTGCCTGCCACTCTGTCTGCCTGTGCTCACTCTCTCTGACAAATAAATAAATAAAATCTTAAAAAAAAAAACAACCTCCAATCATACCTCAATGCTTGCAGAATAAATTCCAAAGGCCTTAACACACACTGCCTTTCGGATCTGCTTCCAATCTACATTCTCAGCCTATTTTTTCCCTTTTCTCCAATGTGCTTTCCATTCCATTCACACTGAATAATTCAGGTAATTCCAAACATCCCATGTGACCAACTACCCCCAAATGTCTTGCCAATCATCCTGCATATAAAATTCTCACCATCCCCTTCTCTTCTGGAGAAAGATGCTTTTAAAAACAATTGTTTGGGGTGCCTGGGTGGTGCAGTTGCTTAAGCATCCAACTCTTGGTTTCAGCTCAGGTCATGAGCGCAGGGTCGTAAGACTGAGTCCTGCACTGAGCTCTGTGCTTAGCACACAGTCTGCTTAAGACTCTCTCTCCCTCTCCCTCAGCCCCTCTCCTAAAATAAATAAATAAATCTTTTTAAAAAAAACCCTGTTTGTTGAAGTGCTATGTATATACAATATATATGGAAGTGTACAATTATATGATGTACAATTTTAAGTGTATAACTTGATGAATATTACAAAGTGCACTCATCTCTGAAACCAGCACCCAGATCAAGAAACAGAACCTTGCAATGCCCCACAAGCCCCTCATGAGCCATGGTTACTTCTCCAAGAGTAGCATTATCCTGACTTCTAACATCGCAGGTTGGTTTGCCTGTTTTGTACTTCTGTATACCTAGAATCATCTACCGTATTTTCTCCAATGTTGACTTCTTTAACTCAACATTATGTTTTTGAGTCTCATTCACACTGATTGTTTCGATGCAGTTCATTCATTCTCATATTCTCATATGTCAAAACTCTACTGCTGATGAACATTGTAGTTTCCAGTTTAGGGATATCACAAAAGGCTCTGCCAAAGACATTCTCATATGTGTCTTTTCTTGATCATTTGTGCACTTTTTCTAGGCACAAACCTGGGAGTGAAATTGCTGGGTCATTAAGAATATGTATTTAAAATGCTTTTTAAATGGATTAAACATAATGTGGACTGGAAAGGTTAACACAGATTATCCTTTACCAGGAAGGAACGTTCTGAAGAAATGAGACTCAGAGCTAAAATATTTTGGGAAGAAGGATGGTAGGAAAACTGCTGACCAACTGTCTATCTGGCTCACATTTATATTCCCCAAATGTAACATTTGTTAAGTAAATGTGTAAAGGGCAGACAGCACCCAAGACAGAAGAGGGAGGGGCGAAAAAGGCCTGGAACTCAGTAAGCATTCAATAAATGCTGCCTATTAAAATTAACCTCTTCAAGGGTCATTGGCCAATGGCTCACTGATACCACCTTTCATATATTGTCATTATTTCATTGATTCTAAGACACACAATTTTAAGACCTCTGAAATCCAGATGTGAATGACAACCAAGGGCATGTCTGTTGAATTCTGACATGTTTCACCTCTCTTGATGGTGTATAAAATAAAGTTGTGACATGGAAATGAAGGTCTCTTGACCTATTACAGAACAGGAACTGTCCGTGGTGCTGACCCAAGTGCTGAGGCCTTGGCTTGCCTGGGATAGAAGCTCATGGGGAGGGAAGATCTCAAGACAAATCAACTCCCATCCCATGTTCATATTTAAGCCACAATTTCTTTCCACTGGCTTAATGATGTCTCAGATTCCACCCTTCCACGTAAAGACAGGAACTCCCACTTACCGAGCTCCCAAAGCTGAACCTACGTTACCTCATTTAATCCTCACAACCACTACTGTTTGGATTTTCAGAAATGGAAGTTGACTCAGAGAGGTTAATGAACCTGCCCAAGATGGCAAAGCTATTAAGTGGGAGAATGATCTTGGTTCAGTGCAGACCTGAGTATAATTTGCCCTTTAGGCTGCTTTACACTGGAGGGATGAGAGGAGAGGGCTGTGTGTGAAATCCTCAGAACTTTGTCCAAGAAGATACGAAGGGGGAAGACACAGACTGAAACTGGTGGGAGCAAGGAAGGCAAAGGGCACGTGATAGGAATCTGAGAACACTAGACAGGGAGAGTCTAAAGATTCTGAGAGAATTAACTGGGTAAAGTATATGAATATGCCTTGTAACTCTAAAGAGTTCTGCCCCTGGAAGGAAATAACTGTTCTCATTTGTCTGATAAAATATGCATTTATGGAAGCTCATTTCCTATCCCATGCTTTTCCTGGCCTTGGAGATTAGAAGAAGACTTGTCCTTAAGGAGCTTACAGTTGGCAGAGAGGGATGGGAAAGATAACAGATAAGTAACTGTCATTCATTCAACAAACTCTTACCAAGTGCCTATTCAGCACCAGGGCCTATGTGGGAGACTCCTAATATAGATGAATTAAACCCAGACATTGTTGGAACTCCCAGTCTATGGGGAGACAGACAAGTAAATGGGCAATTATAACACAAGCTGTTATAATTACAACATACAATAGTTCAAGGACAGAGATATACACAAGGTACTGGGGGAACAGAGGAGTAATTAATACAGCACTGGAAGTAGAGGCAGTGCTTCAGTTTTAAGAATTATTATTTCAATACTGAGTTATACTTGGTTGCAAATAAAATCATAGTGAGATTTTATCGTAGATGCAAGTGCTACCTTCTGGGAGTTTACAAACGAAAGCCATATTGACAAATATGTAGGGAGAAGGCAAAGAGGCAGAACCAAAATGTCAACTGAGGACAAAGAACTCTGAATGCAGAGTAAATGCATATGGGGAAGGAAGGGATCCTACACTTATCAGGATGGTCAGGGAAAAGTCATTCCAGCAACCACTGGAAGGAAGACCATTTACAGTCCCCACATGTGGCTACCTTTCCCCATGGAGCCATTCCCAACAGCCCTTGGGGCAAGGCAAGCAAGCTCTGGAAGAAGCTGGGTTGTGGGCAAAAAGGTAGAGTCTATGGTCCCATCTGACACTGGGAACCCTCACAATTCACAGCATTCAAGGCTTCCAGAACCTGCCCCAAACCTATACTACAACTCTGACATCATGAACATACCAGGTGTTCTGTCCACACTGCATTACTCATCATTAACCAAACACAGCCCACGTACTTCCATCTTCTTAAGAGCACAGGCCTGGAAGCCAGAATAACTGGGTTCAGGATTTGCAGCATCCTCTGCCACTTTCTGAATAAACTAGAGAAAACTACTGAACCTCTTTGGGCCCTGGTCCCCTCATAAAAGAGAAATAATAGAACCCACTACTCATTGTTGTAATATTGATCAGCTCTCATTAGGCTATGCTAGAGTAACAAACGATGCCCAGATCTCAGTGGCTCACAAAATAAATTTTAGTGCTTGCTCACATGAAACATCCCTTACGAGTTAGCTGTGGCTGTATCCCATGAATTCTTCTGGAATCCAGGAAAAAGGAGCAAACCCTAGCTGGGACATGCTAATCTCATGGCAGAGGAAAAACAGAAATGATGAAACCACGAGGCAGCTCTTCCAGCTGCTGTGCTTTTCTCTATGTATATTTAAGCATGTTTAAGAATATGCAAAAGGATAGATAAGAAATATGTCCCCTAATAATGTGAGAAGGCTAAGGGTATAGAGGAGTGGGGGAAGCTCTCTCCCCTGCACCCACACTGCAAAAAGAACCCATCAAGCCACCAAGTGATTTGTTATAACAAGGCAATGTGTTAGCCTATTTTAGTGCAGATTCACATTAATTGTGAAATAAATCCTCTCGTGTCCCATGCAGGGCTGACCTCGATGACAGAACATATGTACAGTGACTGTCATGGTAAGTTAAAGGCACTCAGTAAATTATAGGCACTATTCCTCAACAATATTCTGAGATGGATACGAATGTCCCCAATTCCCAGAAACTCTCAGAGGACCAAGGCTCTGAGAACTAATGTGGTTTGCCTAAGATCCCACAGCAAGTTAGGAGAGGGGCAGAATGCAAAACAGACCTGCCCCAACCACATGAAGAGTTGAGCACAAATGTTCACAGCAGCATTATTCATAACAGTCAAAAAGTGGAAACAGCCCAAATGTCCTTCAATTGATGAAGAGCTAAACAAAATGTATTTTATATGTATGTGTACATATATACACACGTATGTGTATATATGTTTATATGTATTTAATAGAATATTATTATTCAGCCACAACAAGGAATGGAGAACTGATGAATGCTACAACACAGATGAACTTTGAAAACTTGCAAAATTGAAGAAGCCACACAAACCATCAAACACCACATAGTCTATGACTATTTATATGAAATATCCAGAAGAGGCAAATCCACAGAGATAGAAAGATTAGTCGTTTCTAGGGGTAGGGGTGAGGGGAGACAGGAGAGTGAATACTACTGGGTACAGGGATTACTTTCAGGGAGATGGAAATGTCCCACAATTGGGACTATACAACGGTGAGTGTGCTAACAACCACTGAGCTGTCCACATTACATAGTGAATTGCGTGGTCTATGGTTATAGCTTTCTTTCCATATGCACCCATTCTCTTTCCCAGGCCCTGCTCTTATCCCCCATTCTACACTGTTGCCCCACACTAAGCCAGTAGCTAGGGGGTTGGTAAGGCTTCTGCAGGTCAGCGCAGGCCTCCAACAGAGGCAGCAAAGGGCTCTAGCTGAGCAAGAGGCCAGCATGGGAAGCCTGCTGTGAAGGCCAGATGAGGCCTCTGGACCCGAGGCCTGCCATCTTCAAAGCACACCCGTAAACTCACAGCCCCACAAAGGCACACAGATAAAGACATGCAGTGGGCACATGGGAGAGCGAGGAGGAATCCCTTACTCCCAGCCCTACCAAGGCAAGACTTCTGTTTGTGCCTCTGGCTGCCCCCTGGCACCTTCTTTAGTCTACATATGGTCAGCCTGCTTCAGAGCCTACTGGACTCAGAAGAATTAACTAGGATCAGCTGCGACCAGTTAGAACCAGCTGGAACCATGGGCCCCAGCACTGACCAAAGCAAACCCACCTTCAACGAGCTGTTCTCAGCACCAAAGGCCACTGGTAAACCTGGCCTCAAACTCTGGCTCATCCAAATATCACGGCTGCTTAGCATCCAGGCCCCCTCCACACTGCTCTGCAGGAGGGAAGCTAACCAGGAACCCACTAAAGCTTTCCAGCCAAGGCCGTCCCCCACACCTGCTTAATGCACGCTGGAGTCTCAGACTCCTTCGAGGGAAGTGCTACCCTTCATCTTCCAACAGTTTAAACAAATGCCTCCCTTGATTTGGCCTTAGCAGAGCTACAGAGCACAGCTGGGCCCCATCCTGGCCAAGGAGCCTCAGTGTCTTTCCACTCCTTCAAATGAGGGCAAAGGCCATGTCTTCCCTGCAGACTTGCAAAGGTGCAGGCCCTCAGCAGGCACTCCATACACTTGCGCAAATCAAAGGTGGAGCTTCCAAATTCCAGCCCTGAGCTTCTCAAACTTTAATGTGCACATGAATCAAGGGATCTGCTTACAATGCAGACTGGACTCAGTAGCTCCTGGGTAGGGTCTGGCATTCTGCATTTCTAACTCCCAGGTGAGGTCCCTGCGCTGGTTTGTGGCCCATACTTCCAGCAGCACTTGGATTCCTTCACCTTTCCTGATCGTGCAAGGAGCCTCTTGAGAAGCTGACAAGAGCTATTCTCTCTACCTTAGAAAAGTATTTGTCAGCACATATATATACACAGTATGTTGCATAAAACTCTGAGGTTTACAGTCCAGTGAAAAGCCTTTCTTTTGGACACACACACTTTAGTTCTCACTTAAAAAAAAAAAAAAAAAAGGAGATGCAATAGGGGACAGAGAACAAAAAAAGCCCCAGTAGAGTTAGATAGAACTCCTGGGGTCTGGTCCTAGCTCTACTACAGACTTTCTGTGTGACATCAGACAAGTTTCTACCCCTCTCTGAGCTCAGTTTTCCCACCAGGAGGGGACTGGACTAGATTACAATGATAAATTGGTTTTCTCTTTTTTGCCAACTCTGATAGCTATTGCCTGAAATACTCTTGTGTTAAGAATTCTTAGACTGTGTCTGGACTTGGCAGAAAAGGGTGCTGTGATTGATCGGTGATGCCTGCCATGTGCCCAAGAAAGAGGGGCCTTAATTGATTGGTGATGTCTGCCAAGGTCCCAGGCCTGGAGGCGACTGGCTTCCTGCCAGTTATCAGCCTACTCCCTAGAGTCCCACCAGCTGTGACATTCCATAGCTCATTTAGAGTCATCCCGGATTGGGGAAGAGAGGTCCATGCTTGTCCTCGAGGAGGCAAGAAGGGATAATTCTTTAATCCGCTGGTTTCTCAAACCTGCCGCCCCTTTTGAGATGCGGTAGCAGAATCCCCGCTCCATGGCAGAGAAGGACAGCATGTCCTTGCACTCCCATCCTCGGCTATTTTTAACTCCAAGGACAGAGGCCCAGGCAGAAGTTGAAATATAGAAGGGCTGCGGCGGGCCACCCAGCCTCCTGATGGAGGGGAAGCCACCATCCTCCCGTGGTTCCCAAGATGCTGCATCACTGGCCAAGTAAGAGTTAAAGCAGGCTGCCAAGAGACGGGAGAGTGTTCCTCTCCTCCCATGGGAGGGAGGCTGTGCTCCTCCTCAGCGCAGCCACAGACCCTCTGCCAGTCCCTACCCCACTACACCCTGTAGGTGCTCACTGACGCACCCAGCACACGTGTGTGCCAGCCTCTGGCGAGGGCTGAGGGCACAGCATGGAGCAAGGTAGATGGGGGCCCTGGTCCACCAGACCCTTCCAAGACAGGGTGGAAGACAGACCCCAGTGTCATAACACAATTCGACAGTTACAACTGAGCGGACTACACTGTGGTCACCTCCACATCTGTGGGCTCCCCAAGAGCTGAGATGTTTTTCATCTTTCTATCCCCAGAACCAAACACCTAACCTGGCACAGAGGAGGGTTCAGAGAATATGTGTTGACTGAAAGTATTAGGAGACATTTTCTGGAGCTTGAGGATCCTACAGGAGCCTACCTCAGACTGAATGAGATCCAATCATTCATTCACTGACTCACCAAATATTTTTCTGAACACCTTCTCTATGTCAGGGCCTGTCCTAGGCACTAGAGCTAGACAGAGCAGGGAACAAAAATAAGGGACACAAACAGCCCTCCTGAAGCTCCAAACTGGGAGAGAGAAGGAAACACTGAACCACCCAAATACATAAGGATATGGAGGGTGCTACAGGGTGATGAATGGAGGGACGGGTGCTCGGGAAGGCCTCATTATAATATGCAGGCGAAGACCTAAAGGAGGGAACGGGACGAGCCGGATGGATACATGGAGGTACAGCACTCCACGAACACAGACCCGGAGGCAGACATATGTCAGGCCTGCCCGACAAACAAGGAGGCCTGAGCAGCTGGAGTGGAACGAGCATGGGACAGTGGTACGAGGTGAAGTCTGAGATGAGGCGGCAGGAGAAGGACAGACTTTGGCAGACCACACAGCTCACACCAGGCCTGGAATGGAAACAACGGGTGGTGGTTGTGGTGGCAGTGATGACGATGTTAGACGCAGCCAGCGCTCACTGGACAATGATCACATGCCAGGTGTGGGCTACACAATGAATGTGGATTCATTTATTTAATCCCTACAGCAACCCATGAAAGAGGCCCTATCTTATCCCCATTTTACAGATGGGGAAGCTGAGGTTCGACAATATTTATTCAGCTTGGAGGAGGCAAAGTTGGGACAAAAATGCTGGCAGTCTGGGGCCAGAATCCTCTGTCCTCCCGAACACACCAGCCCTGGTGCACACAGACCGTGAGGACCAGCTTCTTTCCCTCCCAGAGTTCTTAAACTTCTTGGACTCCTTTGAAAATCTTCTGAAATCTGTTTATCTCTATTTAAAAATTCTGGTTTTCTCCAGAAAAAAAGTACAGACGCAACCTACACATAATTTCAAGAGGTCAAGGTGATAAACCTCTGGCCCTGAAAGTAAGCACGTTTTACACATTTGTAGCAAAAGCAAGAATTATCAGAGTTGTCTAAAGAGGCAGGAGGAGAACACGGGCTCTTATAAGATCAACCACAACTACTTCTACTATTTGTCAAGAGCCTACTGGGAGCGGGTCACCTGTAGATTTGTTTTATCTCATTTAAACCTCGTTTCAACCCTATGGGATGACTGTTATTATGTACTCTTTCCAAATGAGGACACTGAAGCACCGAGAGGTTAAGTGACTTGCCCAAGACCACACAGCTGGAATCTACCCCAGATCTAGCTGGCCTCAGACCTCAGTCTCTATTCCAGACAGTCTCCTTCTGGTTTCTCCAACTGCACCCATCCATAATCCCAGAGAGGGCAAGACACTTGCTCAAGGCCTCACAGCTCAGCACACACAGAGCTGGTTCTGGGGCTGCGTTGCTCAACATAGTAGCCACTACCTACATGTGGCCACTTAAATCAGTTACAATTTTTAATAATGAAGCATTTGGTTCCTCCCTTATACTAACCACACATCAAGTGCTGCCACAGCCACATGGGGCTACTACCTACCCATTCGGGATAGTACAGATACAGAACATTCCCATCGTCACAGAAAGTTCTGTTAGACAGCATTTGTCTACAACTCAGTCTCTTGACTCCTGACCTAGAGCTTTCCCACAGTCAGAGGCTACTAGAAATGAGATTTGCCTGATGAATGAAGTGGGTGGAAGGGGAGGCAGGAACAGGGCAGCTGAAATTGTACAAGACAGCAAGTGAGCTCAGAGAAAGGCCCATAAGAGAGAAGCTGAGATTGACCTATAATATAGGATAAAAGATATGTGAGTCACTGGTTTGGGACCTACCTCGTCAGCAGCAAACATCCCTGAATGTCTGATTACAGGGACCCTCTTAACTACAAGGCTTCTCATTTCCTTGCTGATGAACGGGTTCCTTACCAGGAGCTGGGGCCTTTCATCTACTGGAGAGAGATGAGGCTGAATGGCAAGCCCCCTGGCTGCCGCCCGGAAGGGAGAACTCAGTGCCGGAAACCCCTGCTCGCCTTCCCGGGACAGTGAGGAGGCCCAGAGCAGGGGGTGTTCTGCAGGCAGCCAGGGCCAGCGTTGGACCCAATCAATCCAGTCAGATCTGGACTCAGCAAGTCCTGCTGTGGGCATCGGGGAGTGACTCAGGGTGGAGTGGGGGCTGTACCCGCAGCTGCCAAAGCAGATATGAAGACCCTAACCACACTCAGGCTACAAACCCAAACCAGCAGAGCCAGCAGAGCAGCCAGACCCTACACTTCTCCCCAAGGGCTCCTTTATGCCTGCAAGATGCTCAAAGGCTCCAGCAACTCTGAAGGTTCAAGTGACATTAACAATACTGATGACGACTGCCAACAAGTGAGAGCTTTTTTGCGACGTACCACATCACCCACAGTAGTGCTGGGCACACATCAGGCACTCCATAAAAACCTTTAATGCTAAGTGTAAATGTCTCACATAGTAGCAGTAAAAATAACGATAATGATTATGCAGTCGGTGTCTTACTCCTGTCCTGAGCTCATATCACCCTCTACTCAGTCCTTCCATGACCCCTGATACTATGATTATGTCCACTTAAGGGATGAGGACACTAAGACACAAAGAGGTTCACTGGTTTAAGGACACAGCCAGTAAAGCAGGATAAGAAAAGAGGTAAGGTTTTAATGTAGGTCCCTCTGAATTTAAAATCTATGTGGTTTTGCCTCTCA
This sequence comes from Taxidea taxus jeffersonii, assembly GCA_003697995.1. Classification (NCBI taxonomy): domain Eukaryota; kingdom Metazoa; phylum Chordata; class Mammalia; order Carnivora; family Mustelidae; genus Taxidea; species Taxidea taxus. Next base: position 24,562 of record RCUC01151310.1, read on the forward strand.
AATTAAATAAGTAATTGTGTAGACAACAAAGGGCTGTGCAAATTTGATTTTCAGCATCATTATTGTATTAGGATTAATGGTGAAGGTGACTCAGGGCACAAAGGAAGGACTTTCTGCCATCGAGCTATCAATGGAAGGAACTGCCCTGAGCAGTTAGGACTGTCTCTCACTGTCCAAGGGAGACTGGACAGGGGACCGAGGCAGGTCCCCAGATGGAGACTGGATCAGTACCACAAGTGCTAAGTGTGATCAAACATCAGAATCACCTGGGGAGCTTGTGAAGCAACAGATTCCTGGGTCCCACCTGAGAGTTACAGTTGAGTAATCTGGGTTGGAGCTCAGGATCCTGGTGTCAGGTGGAAAAGCATGAGCACAGCTGGCTGGGAATCACTGGACTAGTGAAACGCTGAGCACCTTCCTTACCCAAGACTGCGGGATTCTAGAAGCCACAGGATCCACTGAAGGAAGCTAGGAAGTGCCCTCAAGAAGTATGCAATTGCTGAGTAATAACAAAACCTTGCTCGGTGCCAAGCAGCACACCCGTTGCCCGAGACCCTCCTCTCCGGGGCTCCTGTCTCCTCCTGCCCTCTTTCACCTCCAGCATCCCACCCTCCAGGATGGGGATGCCTGTCCCCACTCCCAGAGCTAGGGACCCCTCTTTGGGCTTCCATAATGACAAGGTTTCCACTTGTGAACATCTGTGTTCTACATCTACATCTACCCCCACCACCCCAGGCTGTGATGGGGGCGGATGGCTCACTCAGATCCATGTGGCCAGCACCCAGGGCCTGGCCCGGGATAGGTGCTCACTGAACACCTGCCAAGAGGGACTTGTGCTGCTCCATGAAGGATGGGCAGAGGAGGCAGGGAGGACAGCTATCGCTGCAGGAAGGAAGTAATCCAGGTCACCAGGTTGGGAGGAAACAGAACCTACAAATTCTCCCCGCCACTGTTCAGAATCGGCCTGTGCTATTTATAGCTCACAAGCCTTCTGCTTCTCGAATTTAAATGTGGGGCTGGGCATGGAATAAAATCCTGGATAAGTCTGTCAGTTTTCGATTTATTTATTTATTTATCTTCTACAAGAACAAGAGCGAAAAGCAAGAGCAAAAATGAGCCACGGCTCTCAGGGTGAGTGGCCTTGTGCTGTCCCTGAGCCTGCCTTGGCTGGGCTGAGGTCTACAGACAGATCACACACAGTTCTAGACCTGATCCTAGAAATCAGAGCGTCCCTGGGGGAGACCAGCCTGTGAAGGTCCTTTTAAGGTGATTTTTAAGTCGTGGCTTCAGTTTACAAAATAGTATCACAGCATGACCCTGCCTTGGTTTAAACACATTCCTGCAAACACACATACACACACACAACTGAAGAGAAACAGCTCCAGTGGTTAGACATTCTGCTTTTGGATGACAGAATGAGAGTCATTTTTATTTTCTTTTTGTATGCTTTCTCTGCATATTCTCAGAATCTCCACCATGGGTACACATAGCACCGACTGAAGATGTTAGGCCCAAGGAAATGGGCTCTGCTGTTGGCTAGGTTGTGACCTTGGGGGAATTCAGGCACAGCAACAGGACTGGACAGGACCAGGACTGTACAAGGTAACACATGTTAAATCTTAGCACAGCATCTAGAACACGGTATGTGCTAGGAAATGTCAACTAGTATAATACTACAAGTGTTTGTGACTAGTCAGAGCGCAATATGGTTTTAAAAAATTAAAGTGATAAGGAGTGACTCTACCACACCCAGCATAGCAGGAGCCCAGTGAGGGGACTGGACCACAGCCCAGGAGGGCTCAGAGGCCTGGGTCCCAAATCCATCCCAGCCAAAACCACGGCAAATCAGCCTCTCAATCTCACTTTTCTCCCTTCCCAAAAGCTGGTGGTGGAGGCTGGACAGTCTCACCCCTGTTGGCAAGGGCCCAGGAAGCCTGAGGAGGATGAGAAAGTTCTAGTCTCCAAGAAGGGCAAGGGCACTAGCACCTTTCCCAACCACCCACCTCCTCCTGATGCATCTACGTCGCCCCCACAAGACATCGATAAACCACAGGGAGCCCCTCCCTGACCACATATCCTGATAGCCACATTCAGCACCCCCTGCTCAACGGGATCACCCAGTTACCTGTTCTGCTCATCTTTCCTCCTCGGCTGAGGGAGGCCCCCAGCTTCCCTTCAAGCAACCAGCACACTGGAGCAGGGGCCAGTAAATACGTTGACTGCATAAACAATGATTTTAAAAATGATAAAGGGCTATGCATGGCAGTGGTCAGGCTAAGAGACTCACATGCCAGGCAGGCCTATTTGACCTTCCTGCTGAATGACCTTGGCCCAAAGAGGAGCCTGGCCTCTGAGCCTCGGTTTCCTCACCAGTACAATGGGTAGGACAATTCTGCCCCTTCGTATGCTGATGTTTCATAGGATAATCCAGGAAAAGTGCTCAGGGTACCTAGCGTGTATGAAACAAAAAGAAACGGTTGCTATCACGAGGAGGATTATGAAAAACGTAAGATGACATAATGATTCTCTTGGGACCCCACAGTGTCAGCACTCTCCCTATGGTCTTGCCCACGGCTCCTCTCTGATTCAGGTTCAGGGGCCCTGCAGACTACTGGGAAAGCTGCTGTAGGTATAAAGGTGTCTGTGGGAGAGTAGGCCCGGGGCAGAAATACAGCCTGTCTTCCTGAGCTGGCACTGGAGAAGGGGGGCCTTTTTCCAATTCATCCCTCTATAGGAGGTGCCATCTCTTTACTCAGTCACCCAGGCTGGTGTGAGAAGTGTTCTCTAATTGCACAAACGTCCCATGCAAGCCATGTATACCACAAATGGGACCATGAGAAGGGTCATCCCTGGGCTGGTCTCACTCTGAGTTCAGAGAAGGACACAAAGGCCACCCTGCCCCTAATATTGTGGGGCCCAGGGCAAGAGTACATGGAGGCCCTCATACTTATCTGAATATTTAAAAGTTATAAATTAGGCTATTAAATAAAATATGCTCTATCCTTCTATTCTGACAAATAGGTCTACATAATGACCTTGAAGGCCAGCCCAGGTTCAAATTTAGAATCCACAGTGTTCCATGGCTGAATATGGAATGAGGAGGGAGCTGGCCCTCAGCTGCAGCCTGGCCCTCCTTCATCCCCACCCCCTCATATAAAGGGGCCCATTTTGCTCATCTGTCTTCTGTCCTCACCTCCACAAACAGCTACTTTGAAGCCACTTAACAGGACACCAGCAAGGGACAGAGTCCACCCTCAGGAGGGTGGGCCTAGGGAAGGGGTCTGGACATACCCAGGAAGATGACTCAGGGCCATTTGGACACAAAATTCCAGGGTCCCACATACCCTGAAGATGAGAGGGGGTCCAGGTGGGTATAGCCCCTTCATCCATAGATTCCTCACCCAGTGAGGAGGGCCAGAGAGCCGCCCAGTAATGCTGCAGGCCCCAGATCAGGGCCCTTCTGGGCAGTAAGGGCAGTAACAGCACAGCCCATGGCTCTCCCAGCAGCCAGGGTTACCACTCATCACACAGGTACAAGAAAACTTACCACATCCTCATGGCTCCATTCTTTCAGGGACTGTGTCCTCATTTTTACTAAACCCTTCCAAAAATCAACAGATTTGCCAACTATTTGGGGGTGAGGTGAACATGAGGCTTCTCTCTCCTCTTTTCCCTGGCAAAGCCCAGATTTAGGGTTTTAAGTTTCTGGGGTGGCCCCAGGTACCTGTAGACCCCGTCTTATTCTGAAACCTTTCTGGGCCTGGAGACAAAGAGACCCCACTCCCAATCCCTGGTTGGGGCTGGGGTTTCAGACAACCCTTCCAGCCCAACCTCAACCTACAACAGTGATACTCCTTTATGTTTTAATTTTATTTTTTTTTTAAGACACAGACATTCACCTCTGGAGAGAAATTATGGGTTTCAAGAGTTCTTGACAAAGAGCTTCATTCCAGAAATGTAAAGCCGGCATTTTAAATTTGGTTCTTATTCACTGCTGGGAAGTATGAGAACGAAGATTACAAATTTAATAATGCAACACGGCAGGAATTGGCCCGGCCTCACCTCCAGGAGAGTAATTTGTTCCTGCCTTCAAACCAGCACTTCCCAGCCTCCCAGCATCACCAGACCAGGCTGGTGACACACTCCTGACTCTTTCGTGTCTTGCGCTCTAGCCCACGCAGCCAGCCCAGACACCGGAAGATCATCACTGCCACAGTCTGTGGATTTAATGCTGGAATGGTCAGACCCATTAAAGAGAGTCGCTATAACTGAAAGGAGCCATCCCTGGGCCTGTTGGCTCCATTCTTCCCACCTGCAGCCAGAAAATCTTTGCAAACCATAGATTTTGAGTCTGTGGCTTCCTTGTTAAAAACTCAACAGGGGCTCAACTGTCTATAAGCTCAAGTCTAGGATTCTTGACTTAAAGATCTAGTATGAGCCAGTCCTGATACTTTGCCAACTACATGCTCCGTTCCCTGGGCTTTCAAAACACCATGTGCCCCTCCCACCACAGGGCCTTTGCATAGGCTGCCAATAAGAACATGAGCCAATATTTATAGAGCACTAACTGAGTGTCAGGTACTATGCTAAAGGCTTGACAGGTGTCTTCTCTTTAATTTTCATTCCTACCTTGTGAAGTAGGTGGTAGAGCCAAGTGGTTAAGGTCAGATTCTGGAGTCACACAGCTGGGTCTCAATCCTGCCTCTGACTCTTACCAGCTGGGTGATCTTGGGCAACATACTTAATCCTGTTTCCTGAGCTATAAAACAGGCACAGTGATAGTACCTAGCTCACAGAGTGGTTGTGAGGCTTGAATAAATTATGAAGTGTCAGAATGTGATGGCTAGCGTATATTAATCACCACTAGATTATCCCCATTTTGCAGAGGGAGGAGAAGCAGAACATGATTAAATCACATGGTTAAGGTCACACAACTACCAGTGTGAGTGTGGTCAGACTCTGAAGCCCTCAATCTTCACCATGACACATCCATTGTAGAAAATTTGGAAAATGCAAAAAAAAACAACCCACAAACAAACAAAAAAATCCAACAACAACAAAAATCACAAAATAGAAAACAAAGACACAGATTGAGAGAATCCAGGATTTGAACCCCCACTCTCACAACTGACTCCCAAGTCTGTCCTCTCAGCATATGGCATCCTATCTCACTCCTACCTCCTGTGCCTGGTGAACTCATCTACTCATCCCTTAGGTCTCAGCTTAGCTGTCCCCACCCCCTTCTCCTCCCAACCAGGACAGGTCAGTCCTCCCAGCTCCAGCCTTTCCTGGCACCCTCCAGTTGTCTTGTATGGCACTCACCACAGTAGTGATCGAATTTTAGTTGTTCCTTTGAGTAATACAATGCCTAACCCCTCCTCCCACCAGACTGTAAACTCCATGAGACCAGCAAAGACGGGGCATTTCCTGGCTCTTCAGCACCTAGGACAGGGCCTGGCCCCTCAGCAAGTACTGGTGGAAGAAAGGGAAACATGGAGAGTGGGTTTGGGATTCAGCTCCACCTTTCCCAGGTCAATGGGGGGGGATGCAGACCAGGAATCACACAGTCCCTGCCCTGGAGGGCCTCTCGGTGTGGCAGTGAAAGCATGAAAGCATGACTTTGCAAGATCAACTCCATGTGAAAGAAGACAGGTGTGCTTCCTGGAGGCAATGGCATTGGAGCCCTGGAGGGCGGGCATCCCAGAAAAGGGATCTGTAGCAGAGGTGTGGAGGTAGACAATGCAAACAAAACTGCCAAGAATGGAGGAGCCAATTTTTGCCTGAAAGTAACAAATGGCTGGAAAGCCTGGAAACAGGAAGTGAAATAATCTGGCCCGACCCAAAAATGTGTTCATCTGGCCACCTTCTCTCCAGTCCACTCTTCAAACACTGCCATGCCCCTGAGTTGGCATGAGCGATGCTGGTGGTCCCCTGTCCTGTAGCCCTCACCTTCACTACTGTCAGTGACCTTTGGTCCAGGAACTATATACTCCCTGGCCTGAGGCCCCCTCCTCGTAGCTGGCTGCAAATAACAAATACCACCAGCCCAGCCGCCATGGCCCCCAAGCCATGACTGACAGGAACTGGTATAAATACCCCAGCTCCCTCACCCCTACATGGGTTAACCGAGGCTCATGTTCTACACCAGCATTCTGCAAACTAACGCCCATGAGTTAAATGAGCTCACTGCTTATTGTTGTAAATAAAGTTTTATTAGCACACAGCCTCACCCATCCATTTACATATTCTCTGCGGCTGCTTTCGAGCTCCAACTGTGAGAGCAGTGGTAAGAGAGACCTTATGGTCCACAAAGACTAAAATATCCACTGTCTGGCCCTTTACACAATCTCCCAGAAGGCCCCAGCAAGTCTCAGCTCCACTTGGGCTCAGTTAGGGGCAACTTGGCGGATAACACACTGTTTCCTCACACCATTCCCTGACTCACTTTCTCCAATGCCTCTCCTGCAGTTTCATCCATCACCTCCATGAACCACACAAACAACGTACAACTGTTTTGACCCCTAAAAATAGCAATTTCGTGTGGCCCATCCTAATATTTGTACTCAAAGCCTTGTTTCGGGACATGCTTCTGGGGGAACCCAAACCTGTACAGCGGGGTAAGTGTTACTATGCCCATTTAACAGACAGGCCCTAATTTGAGGCTGTTCCCTGTACATACATGGCAGAAGTCAGCCCTGGTTTTGAACTCCCCACACTCACACCAGTCAAAGCCTGCCAAGTCCTTACGGTATTATTAGAACACCTGCAGGGCTACCTGTGGCTTACAGCCATGGACTTGCTTGTCCAAAGAGGAAAGCAAGGCTCAAAGAGGAGAATGACTTGCCCAGGGTCACTCAATTGGCAACCTGGCAGATATGGGGTCTCAAATCCAGGCTTTCTTATGACAAAGCCAGGGCTTATTCCATGACAAATCAGCTGCCCTGTAACCTTTCCCCTCAGGCAGCCTGGGAGGGCCCTCGCCCACCTCTCTGGAAACAGGGCCAATTTTCTATGAGGAGCAGGTGAGACCAAACAGGCAAAAATGTTCTGTCAAACCTGAAGGGCTTGACTATCAAGAAAGACACCCTTCAAAGACGTACTCAGAACCCCATTAAGAAGCATATACAGGGACGCCTGGGTGGCTCAGTTGGTTAAGCGGCTGCCTTCGGCTCAGGTCATGATCCCAGCATCCTGGGATCGAGTCCCACATCGGGCTCCTTGCTCGGCGGGGAGCCTGCTTCTCCCTCTGCCTCTGTCTGCCACTTTGTCTGCCTGAGCTTGTGCTTTCTTTCTCTCTCTCTCTCTAAAAAATAAAGAAATAAAATATTTAAAAAAAAAAAAAAAAAAAAAAAAAAACAATATAAAAAAAAAAAAAAAAAAAAGAAAAGAAAAGAAATGCAGTACAGGGTTTTGGAAAAGACCACAAGTGTTGGGAGGCAGACCGGGATGTGAAGCCCTGTGCTAGCCTTCACTAGCTGTATGACCATGGCCAAGTCAAGGCTCTTGATTCTTCCAGCCCACCTACCGCAATGATCACGCACACCTTGTGGGACTGTGGAGAAGGTGACCTGAATTAGAGGTGGACACTGCTCAGCCAGAAGTCCCCAGCCCAGCCAGATCCCCTTCACCAAGCAGGACACCCATCCCATAGCTGTTGTGAGTAGCTGCAGGTCCTGGCTCCCAGCTGCCCCTTCTGTGAACTGCTCTTAGATGGGAGCGACTTTCCCCCAAAGTTATGTCCTGACCTTCAGGACTGCCCACAGCCAATGACTGATATGGGAATACAGGTGGCCAGTCAACTCTGCAATGCCACCTGCTCCCAAGAACTTCCCCCAAATCAGGCTGAGGCTAGCCTGCAGCTGAGGACCCAGCTTTAGCTGCTCCTTTTCCTGCTGTCATGCAGCCTTCTCAAAGGCCTCCCCCGAGAGCACTGCACAGCCCCTCACCTGCACAAGAGCCCATGTCTCAGGCTGAGACAGCGGCAACTGTATTCTTTTCCACTTGAAGACTCCTGGGAGGAGCCTGAGAATACGCCTCATGTTCATTCCTCCCAAGCTAGCGGCACCCACCTGATTCCGAACAGGGCCAGGCTTCCCAGTGTGGGGGTCCCTCTCCCAGAACTCAGTGCACCCAACAGAGGATGGGCAAAAATGCCAGATTCCTGGGACCAGATGGCTTGGAGACAGGTTGGCCTGGGCCTGGGCAGCCCCAGAGGCACCTGGTCCAGTCTTGGTGTTGGGCTTGGGCAGATGAAAAGATGTTTCTTTTTTTTTTTTTTTTTAAAGATTTTATTTATTTATTTGATAGACAGAGATCACAAGCAGGCAGAGAGGCAGGCAGAGAGAGAGGAGGAAGCAGGCCCCATGCAGCGCAAAGAGCCCGATGTGGGGCTCGATCCCAGGACACCGGGATCATGACCTGAGCCGAAGGCAGAGGCTTTAACCCACTGAGCCACCCAGGCGCCCCGAAAAGATGTTTCTTAAGACATTTGCTGAGGAACTAATTAATTTCCATTACAGGCCCCAATTAGGACACATCCTGCCACCCACTCCCCAGGTGACTCCAGGCAGGATTTCCCAAGTGCTGGAGATGGAGGGTGAAGACTTAAAGCTTCAGGTGGAAATAGGGTCCAAGATAGTCACTTGGGGTACCTCCCGGGAGAGGAAATGGCCCTGGCTGGGAAATACAGAACCATCAGTTCTATTCCTGGCTTTGCCACAGACCTGCTGTGAGCCTTCGGGTAAACCATGCAATACCCCTCTGGGCCTCGCGCATGAAGATGAGCAGATGACTTCAGAGGGACTCCCAGCTGGGAGGCTCTAAGACAGTAATAACGGATACTCTTGACAGACTTCTACTGTGTGTGGGCTCCCTATGAAGCACTTTACAAATATTTACTCATTTAATCCTCATGATAGCTTCAGAGCAGGGAGGGGTTATTATTAACCCATTTTATAGTCATGGAAACTGAGGTTCAGCAAAGTTAACTAACTTCCTCAAGGACACACAGCCAATAAGTAGCAAAGCCAGTTTTCAAACCCAGGCCATGAGGCTGCAGAGTCTGTATCACAACCATCACCAAGCTATACTGCCCAGTCTAGTCTGACCACTCACACCTTCACAGTACCTGGCACAGAGCTAAACACCGCCACAAGTGCCTAGTAAGAATGTGGTATCTGGAAAGTAAAGAAAAAGCTGGCAGTCTACAAGACCACGACGGTGTTGAGGGTGGGCCTGGGTGGCTGAGGTGGCAGGAGGCTGATGCTCCCTTGGGTGTTCACTGGTGCTGCCTGGCCTGTTTACTGTAACATATCAGTAACAGCAGAAAGAGCTGGAAACAGTGTGTGTCCTGGGAGAGTCAGAGGACGGAGGTGCCCAGGACCCTTTTCACTAGATACTTTTCATGGCTTTTAAGTGCTACACCAACTGCATTTATTACCTACTGCAAACAGCACTTAATCTTTTCAAAAGTACTCCATGACCGATCAGCCGAGAAACTGCAGCAGGAGGGGATGCTCTGGGGATAAAAATGACCACAGAGGGGCTGTAGCTGAGTTGGGGAAACATCCAAAGGAGGACATGGCCGGGGGGGGGGGGGGGGGGGGGGGGGGGCTGGGCAAGTGTCCTCTGTTTTCTGGGAGACTCTGGTTGTACGTAATAAACAAGCCCACTAGACCACCCTCATTCTGCAGGTGGGAATTCTGAGGCCTAAAAGACAAAGGGACATGGCCAGTGAAGACACTGAAATTCAGCGGCTGAACAGAGACCCCTTCTGACTCCTCATGTAGCCTCTCAGGCTCCACTCGGCCCACAGTGAACACCAGTAATCCAGACCAGAGCCACAGGGCCCAACCCCAGATGTGCGTGCCCACCATCCCACCAGTCCTGCACCTGGGCAGTCAACCCTAGCAGGAAAGGCAGAAGCTTCCATTTCCTGGATGCCCTATGAGCAGTACACACATTATCTCTAATTCTCACAAGGTAAAAGTTATTCACTCTATTTTGCAAAGGATGAGGCTGAGCAGAACAGTTACATATCACAGTTAAGAGACTCATCTTGGGGGTGGGGTGCTGAGGTGGTTCAGTCTATTAAGCGGTGAAGCCTCTGCCTTCAGCTCAGGTCATCTCGGGATCCTGGAGTGGAGCTCTGGTGTGGGCTCCTTGCTCAGCAGGGAGCTTGCTTCTCCCTCTCCCCCTCCCCAACCCCCACCCCCAGCTCATGCTCTGTCAAGTATAAATAAATAAAATCTTAAAAAAAAAAAAAAACAAAAAACCAACAACCAAAAAAAAAGAGTTTCAGCCAGGACATGGCAGAGACTCAAACCCAAAGCCTGTGTTAAGACCCTGAGCCACCCCTCTTGGAGTGTTTCCTATCAGTTTAAGACAAGTCCCACCTGGAAACTATCTGTAAATGCCTTTGTCTTCAGGTTCAGACTTTCACAGGCCTGGGTGGGAATCTTATCACATCATAAGGTTTGTCCCCCACTGCCTCCAACCTGAGCTAAATCTCAAACCTTCCCTCAAAAATTACCAGCGACCCTTTTCTTAGAAACATCTAAATTAACTGACTCAGTAAATTCCCTTGGTAGCATTTCCCAGCATTTTGCCCCTTTACATCGATGATTCCTTTGATTTACTTCTTCCCAGCAGAGCCTTGTCCTCAAATGAACCTCCTGGTTTTAAGACATAGCCCTGCCTTTCTCCAATTCAGGAAAGGGACTGTGTCCTGTTCCCTCTGGTACAGATGCCAGACATGAACCCCTCAGAATCCCCAAACTGTCTGAGCCTGATATCCCACAAAAGGATATTAAGGCCTGATGTGTAGTTCATGTTGACTCACTTTATCATTTATCTAGATGACTTCCAAAAGGATTTATGGGGTCCCATGTATTAAATCTGGTATAAAGCAAGGCAGCATTGGAGGCTCTTTTGACCTAGGACCATGTGCTAGTCATAGGAAAACCTGAAGACTATTCTTAGCCCCTGAATTTGGTACCCAGTGTCCCCACATCTAAGACACAGGTAGGCAGGAGACATCCTAAGTGGAGAAGAACCCTTCATTTCTCTCCAGCTTACTTCCCTAACGCAGCAGTTCTCAAAGTAGGGTTGCTGGACTGGCAGCATTGGTATCAGCATCACCTGGGACTTGCTAAAAAATAATATGCTCAGCTTCTACTCCAAACTGAATGAAACATGCTGGGTGGCACCATCAATCCATGTTTTTCGCAAGTCCCTTAGGTTATTCGGATCCACTGAAACTGACAGGAACAACCACAGCTGCAGCAGCTCCCCCTAACTGAGCATTTACTATGTGCTCAGCATGGAACACACGATCTCATTCATCCCTGTAACCAAGGAAACCTCCATTCCGCGCACCCTGCTCTGGACTAGGTGAGTTCTGTGCATCACATCATGTATTCCTCACAATAACCCTTTGAAGAATGCCCATTTTAGAGATGAGGAAGTTGAGTGGAGTGTAAGAGAGTGGAAGCCACTTGCCCGAAATCACACAACTTAGAAGTGGCAGAAGCAGGATGAGAATTCAGGTCTGTCAGATTCTAAAGCCATGTAGCCAAGTTCTTTCCATCCTACAACAGAAGCTCCCTGAGGTCTCTCACAGCTACATCAGCTTAGAGAGCTATAAAGCTGGGGATCAGATGAGAGTCAAGGAGAGGGAGGCACAGAAAGAGCCCTGCCCAGACTACAGGGTGAAAAGAAGCCAAATGATGCATTTAAAGGCGCAGCTACCTATGTCCAAGGGACAAAAAGGACAGGGGTTCAGGAGGCATGAGTTCTCGGCCTCTTTCTGACTTTACACAGCTTTTCCCAGTTTGGACCATGGTTTCCCCACCTGATACTCCCGATTGTCTGCAAGGCTGAATGATCTGCTCCCAGCTTATGTCTCTGACCTTGTCTTCCCTCACTCATTCTCTCTAACCACACTGGTCTGCTTTCTGTTCCATAAACACCCAAACTCACAGTGACCTCGGGGCCTTTGCACCAACAGTTGCTACTGCCTGGATCACTCTACCGCCTCATAGTCCCACTGCTGGCTCTCTGTCATTTAGGCCTCAACTCAAATGTAACCTCCTCAATGAGCCTTCCCTGCTTACCTCACCTACTGTTATCTGCTATCCCAACAGTTTTATTTTCATTTCACTTAATACGACCTGAAATTAATTATTTTTAATTGCTTCCCTGTTTATTGTCTGCTTCTCCCACCACAGAACACAACTCCATGAGCAAAGAGACCATGTCTGCCTTGTTCCCCAATAAATCCTCAGCACCTAGAATACTGTTAGGCACTGAGCAGCCAATTAAATATAAGTAGATACCAAGGAAGAAAGCCTGGACTCAGAGGCCAGAGCCCTGGATCCTTAACACATGACCTTGGCAAACCACTCTGCCTCTCTGAGCCTCAGTTTCCCTCCTTGCCTAATGAGGGGAATGGACTAGATGCTCTCCAAGGGTCCCTTGAAGACTGCCAGTCTTGGGAAGTGAGGCCTGGAACCCGCCCAGTCCGTCCATCCAGAAAAGGCAGCTGGCCAGGGTCCCTGCACAGCTGCCCCCTCCTCACCCCCCCCACCATGTCCCTGCCCAGGCACGCAGTCATCTCACTCCCCCATCGCAGAAACCGTTAATGAAGTGCGCACTGCTAAATGCAGTTACAATTACGGGGGCTAAGAATAAGGCGCTGACATCAGCCACGTCAGTTTCCGAGTGAATCAGAAAGGGAGGAGGGAGGAAGGAGAAAATGGGAGGGGGGATGACGCTCTGGAGCTATCAAGTGGAAATAGCACAGCGTTAAATATAATCCAGCACTGGCCTACATCGGTCTGGAGAGGCAGGTGATGGCTCGGCCCCTAGGGCCACGGCAGACAACTGGATTCTTCAAGGAGGCCAGGCAGCCCTGTGATGGGGATCACCCAGGAAAAGAAGCCCAGAAAGGCGATCCAGCAGACTGGGGTGGACTGTAGTGGGACCGTGGACCCTGGAGGGAAGGGCACATGTGAATCTGAACAGGACCCCACACCCCAGCCACTGTCACTTGCTGTTACTTGCTAGTACAAGCACAGCTCTCTCCCACCTGGACTCTGGGTTCATGCCAAGAGGCAGAGAGTGGCCTCTGGAGTCAAACACACCTCAGGCTGAATCACCATTGTGCCACCAACGCGAGTCACTAAACGACTCCAAACTGCCTGGCTTTTTCCTTGTCAGCAAAATGGGTACATCTGCAACAGTAGCAATCCCTTCTGGTTGCTATAGGATTCGGTAAGAGCATGGAATGCACAGAGCACAGCCAAGCAACACTTTCAGTCATTTTATTTTTACCATCCTGAGAAATGCTCAAACAAGGATAAGTAACCCTTTTTTCTAGAAGAGGAAACTGAGGCCGGGGAAGGCTAAAGGACCTGTCTGAGGCCCGAGAGCCACAGTGGAGTCCAGCGCCAGCCCCATGGAGTAAACTGGTGGGGGAGAGAGGAGTTTGCAGTGTGGTCCTTCCAGGTGACTGGAGCTGGGGGACCTGGAGCTCTGAGAGTAAGACCGTGGGATTGTGAGTAGCCCTGGAGGGGGCGGTGGGGCGCAGATTTCAGTGCAGGACGCGTGTGTACCCCTGCGAAGGTCGTAATGAAAAGACGTCTGAGGAGGCAAAGTGAAAGGCTCAGAGCCTGGAGAGCAGGTCAGCTGACTCCGAGACGCTCACACTCGGCTCTCCTCCACACCTCCGCCCCGCCCTCACCCGCCCTCACTCAGCCTGTCGGCAGAACCCGCCAAGCCTCGGGCCCAGCTATGCCTCGGGCCCAGGCGGGTGGGGAGCAAGCCAGAGCACCACCCTCCCAGGGAGCAGCCCGAGGCGCGTGGAGCCCTCCTTCCCGCTTCCCACCCAACGGAACCAGACAGGCCTTCCTGCCTCTGCAAACTCCAGGAAGCTGGAGCCAGGAGTCTGGCTGCCTGGGGACAGGGAAGGTGGGGGGGCGGACGGAGAGGGATTTAAGGAAAGAGCGCTAACAGTATCCAGGCAGATCTGCAGGGCAGCGCGCTGGGGAGTGGAAGAAGGGCTGAATCCCCGTGCACCCGATTTTTCCGAGATGCTTCTTTCAGGATGACATGATTCAGATAAAGCAGTTTGGGTTCATACTCTCATCCCACCCCATGACATGAACCAGGGGGACGTTGGGTCAATTCCTTACTATGCCTCAGTTACCCAAATTTAGAAGAGTTCTGCCCAACTCCCAAAACCAAAGGAGATGACAGCACTTGGTGGTAAACTGGTGGGGGGTGCAGGAAGTGGCATGCCCTAGAAAAGAGGGTGGGAATGGAGGCTTCAAAACCTCAGGCTCACACCTGAAATGGACCTGATCCCAAAGGATGCTTTAAGGCCTCTCCCTCACCATCCCCCCTTATCCACTCAGCCCTAACCCCCTCTGGGGCTGAAGTACTCCCTTCCCATCCACCCTCTTAGCACTAAAGGGGTAGGGCAGCATGACATTTTGTTTCTCAGAAAAAGATCAGGTCAAATTTCAAGGACAAAAATTAGCACTTGGTCTGGGAAAGAAAACTCTGCCAAATGGAGTAAATTGGGGGTGGGGAGGGAGGGAGGTCCAGTGCTATCCTTCCAGGTGCCTCTGGTGCGGGCAAGAATTAGAGCTCTAATTCCCCCTCCAGGGATCTGTCTGGCAAGATACAGGCATCTCCACCCCACAATCCAGGAGAAGAAACTCAGACAACCCCCTCCATTTCCCTCTGTCCAAAAACAGAGGGAGTGGGCTTTGGTACTAGTCTATGGGATCCATCTACCATACCATCCCAGCCACCAGATCTGGCCTGAGCAGAAGAGGGAGGTGCAGTGCCTTCACTGCAGCCCTGAGATGTGGCCCTAACCGCTAAGAGAGGGACCGGTAGCCGGCCGGTGTTGCCATGGCAACTTCCTCCAGTGCTGGATCGAAGCATCCTATGGGCAAATCAGAGCTGGCTGCTCCAGCTTCTCCGCCCTTCTCCCAGACCAGGGAGAATTGGATGCTGAAACCACTTGGTCAGACTCAGGGACACCATCGTCAATTCCAGACCCTGATATTAACAACTCCCTTTGGCATTTGTTGGAAAGTGCAGACACCCCTGTTCCCCAGCCATGCCCCAGTGCACAACAGCAGGGGTAGGACTATAGATGTGATGAAAATGAACTGTTCAGGAAGAACAGAGAAATGGAGAGTTGGACTGCTCCCCACCCTCTTCTTCTACATGCAAGCCCCCCAAATCCCCATCTTTAAACCCCTGCCAAAAAAAGAGCATCCAACGCTGCCTTAACAGCTACAACAATGCAACAAAATTAGCTTCTAAAAATTATAAAAGCTAACATTTTGAGAATCCCACAGATTCTTTTTACAGTCATGCTCAAAAACAAGTCTTATTTGATAATTACATGATAGCTAACTGGCACTGAAAGCCCACCTGGTGCCAGATACTGTACTAAGCCCTTTGCAGACCACAGACAATATAATAATCAAAAGCATGGATGTTTCAGTCAGATACCTCAAGTTCAAGTCCTAACTCCCTCACTTCTGGCTGAGTGACCTTGAACGAATATTCCCTGTGCCTCAGTTTTCTTATCTGAACATGGGGATGTTAAATGTTAATTTTATAGGGTTGCTATAAGGAAAGAATTAACATCTTTAAAATACTTAGGAGAATGCCTTTCGAAAGGTAATCATTTTAAAAATGTTCACCCTACGCAGGTCATCCTATGTGGTCCACGCTATTATTTTCTTCCTCATCCAGATGAAAAAGCTGAGGTCATGTATCTAACTCCCCAATTACAAAGCCAGTGCCAGCAAGGCTGAGCAATGATGACACCTACCCAATTATGCCCCCAGGTCATGTCTCTCTAAAGCCCCCAGCATCTTTGAAGAAGGGACAAAGGCAGCATAAAAATGAGTTCAGAGCACAAAGAGAGGGAAGATGCTCCTTGGGAGGAATTCTAGGAGCCTACAGTGACCAGCATCCTAAGCCTCAGGGTGGGAGGAAAGAGCAGCTTCCCATGCCCACAAAACGTCCAAGGCTCCCAAGCCCAATACAGGAAAGTAATCTGGCCCAGTTAAGACTAATGAGATAGGCTTCTCACAGTTTCTCAGGAAACCAGCTGAAGGGGCAGGTAAAGCCGTGAGATGGCTCTGGCTCAACCTGGGTGATGGACAAGATGCATTCCACAGGATTTGGAAGCAGCATCAAAGAGAGGAGGCACCTAGATGAGCCAGAAGCCATCAGGGACACACCTCTGAGCCATCAGACAGCCCAGCATTAATGGGCCAGAGGAGGGATCAGGGAAGAGAAAGGTGGAGCGAAGCCAGGTCTAGTAGCCCTCCTACCGAAGCAGTCTCTGTCCAGTATGTGACAGATTATTCAAACTGCTCTTAGAAATTAGTTCAGCACGGTGCTGTTCTAAAAGAATAAATCCAAAAGGCTTTTTTTAGGAGAAAATTAATGACTTTGAGAAGAACAAGAGAAATTAAGCACCAAGACAACGTTTCTTACTTCCGATTTTTCCCAGACACTCATTAGTCTCCTGGAAATGAAACTTGACTATCTCCCTCCCCCTCCCAAACTCAAAGCATCCCTTAAGATGAGCAGACAATGAGCACAAGATGCCCAAACTCTTGGCTGTCAGCCGTTCCCTAGGGCCCCCCACCTGGGAACCGCTTTCCACGCAGTGAGATTTGGCTTTTTAAAAAATCCTCTTTCAGAGAGAAGGTTAGTAGTTTACTGGAAAGAGAACTAGAAACCTGATTTTAGTCTCAGCTTTGTGCCTACCTCATTGGCTGACCTTGGGTTACACACATATATACACACACGCATACACACTCATCCATCTGAGGGCAAAAAGGGGTTGGACAGGATGATTTCTAGGTTTCTTCCAAGTGCAAAACAAGAATCTGAACAAAGTTGTTGGAAAAAACATCAGGTGGGTCTTTAAAAAAAAAAAACTCTACTACTACATGAAGTTCTCATTCTGACTTCAGTGAAATCAGATCAAGTTGCCTGCAACCAGCAATGATAACCAAGACACCTGATCCAGAACATGCAGCATGACTTAGGAGGAAAAAAACCTAACTGTCCCTGCTCCTACAAACCCATGCTCCTGCGCCACCAGCCTCCTGAGACCCAAGTGGCCTGTTGAACTTCAGGAGAGTCCCTGACCATTAGGCAAAGGGTGGAAGAGTCAGTTCACCTATGCTGGAGGGGGTCCCTCTCCCAGCCCTCATGCTAACCTGATTTCCTCCAGGGCAGGCCTGTGTTAGCCAGCCTCCCCATTTCCCCTCATTTTGCCTTGTCCAGAATAACGACCTCCCTCAGCTACATCAAGCTCATCAATGCTCTGAGCCTCACTTACTTTTTCCATAAAATGGTGATTCTGTAAAATGGCTTTGCAATAACCATCTTTAACCCATCCCTAACTCTAGGTCTGTCGGGAATCTGCCTCACATACCCCTCATTCATTCACTTGGCCAACAAAGTTTTCTGGAAAACCTTCCCCCCATCTGCCTGCATCCTGCTCCATCAGGAAGAGGTGGGCACCCATTACCCACCACTCCATCCCATGTCTCACCAGATAACTTGGAGACCAGACAAGGGTCCCTGCAGGCAGAGAGTCTTAAGCAGGACCCATAAATTCCCTAAAACTGCAGACAAAATTTTAAGGATGGTTCATATGCATATGTTTGGAAGGGATAGTCTATATTTTATCAGGTTCTCAAAAGTGTCCGTGAAGCCATTTTGCTCCTCCCCACCACAAACGCCCCTCTCCGTTTTGTCCTCTCACTGAACTCAAATACTCTCAGATTTTCAGAAAACACTTTTAACTGCATCATGTGTCTTAGGTGCTGTTATCCCATTTTACAGATGAGGGTTTGAGGTTACGGGTGACATGACTTGCCCAAGGTCACAGCTAATAAGTAGAGAAGCAAGACTGAAACCTGGTTCTGACTCCCAATTTGCCACTCTTTGGGGAACTCTCACCCAAACCCTCTAGCTACCCCACCTGTTGGTGGATTGGCTTTCTCACCACAGAAATATACCTGGAGCCCTCAGGTTCCCTCTGACTAGTTCCAGGGCCCCAAAGAGCAGGTTTCCCAACATTTCCCCGCCCCTCGGGCTCTGGCTGAGGCTGCGCGCAGGCCGGGGAGCGCGAGGTTTGGGCCGCTAGATGGTGGCCGGTTTCAGCCCACCGAGAAGGGCTATCCAGCGACAAGAGCACCCAAGGTCCGGGCACATTTCCGGCGGTGCGCAGGTGAGGAGTTGGCGCCGCCCTACGCTTCCCTCTGGGACCAGAGGGGAGGAGAGGGGAGGAAAGGCCGCACCCGGCCAGTCTCCCCGCGGTCCGCCCCAGTCTGATAGGAACCAGGAGTCTGGAGCCCCAGCCTCTGGGGGAAGGGGAAGAGAGCCAAATGAGGACGCTCAAGGCCTTGGGTGCAGGGCGGGGGGTCTTGGGCAAGGAGCCTCTGGATGCAGGGAAGACAAAGATGGAGAGGTAAGGTCTGCGCGCCACCTCCAGCGGCTGGGTGCGCGTCGGAGCCCCAGGGGTGAGGGGGCCAAAGCCCCGGGGCTGAGGTGTGGGCGCGACAGTAGGGAGTCTCAGGGAGGGTGGCAGGTCGGGTCCAGGAACAAGACAGGGGGCATCCAGCAGGCTCAGGTGAGTAAACAGAGCTGGTCCAGACGACCCTAAGGGGCCCACCTGCGGGAAAGGGGTGAATGCAGAAGGCCTAGGGGTCCCTGAGGGCGGCTGGAGGCTGGAAGGCAGACCTTGGGGCCCCGTGGGTGGGGGCGTATCCCGAGCAGGGCTGTGGGTAGGGAGGAGAGAGCGGGCCCCTCTCGGGGCGCACCGGGTCGGGCAGGGGGCCTCCGGCCCTGGCTCCCGGGACCCCCCCCAACACACACACACACACACACACACACACACACACACACACCCCACCCGGGGATGGGGGCGGGCCGCGCGCTTACCCGCGTCCTCGTCGTCGAAGGAGTTCATGCACGGGAAGTAGATGGCGAGCGCCTCGAAGGAGGCGGACAGGCTGAGGCGGCTCTGCGAGCGCTCCATGCCCGCGCCGGCGCCGGGCGCCTCGGCCGCGCCGGCGGCAGCCGCGGCGGCGGGCGGCTTGGGCAGCTTGGCCGCCCCATTCTTGACGCGGAGTACTGCGCGCGGCGTGGTGGCGGCGGCCCGGGGCTAGGCCGGGGCTCCGCGGCGGGGCTGGCGGGCGCGGCGGGGCCGGCGGGCTGC
>RCUC01151311.1:0-50105 GCA_003697995.1 Taxidea taxus jeffersonii
ATGCTGTTCTGGAAGGCCCCTCCCTTCAAATGTCTTCTAGAACCCACCTTACTTTCTCAAGAATAATGGTCTAGTAATTATTTTTCTGTCCTCCATTATAATAGACAAGTGCAGTACAATGCAATGTTATTTCTTAAAAATCAAGGCATATTTAAACTATGAAGGGTGATTTAAGATATGTTTTCAAGTTAAAGGAATATGTATGTTATATAAATGGAAGAGGATCTATGTCATATAATAAAATTCTGTATTATGTGTTACAGACATTCTTTAGTAGTAGAGATGTGACAACTATTCATAAATGGCTTCAAGAAGGTAAGACTTAACTGGAAATTTATGGATGGAGTGATTTGGATATATGCAGAAGGAATTAGAGCAGCCATTCCAGACAGGGGACACAACATGAGCAAATGTGCAAAAGTGCAAATGAACATGGTATAATCAGAAGAAGCCTGAGTAACTAGAGTAGAGGCTTCATGAAAGAGCTCAGAAAGAGACCTGATAAGAGAGGAAGACTGGATGCTGCTTCATAATGCCCTTGAATTCCAGGATGTATTCAACAGAGATGATAGCAGAATGTCCACATGGAAATATCTACTGATGAAATTTGTATTTTTTGAGCTGATATTTCATAATAGGATATACATAAACTCATGTTTCTTTTGATTTCCTGTTTAGTACCTTCCAAACTGAGTTCACATGTCATATTTCAGGATTGAGAAAGAATGCATATCTTGGTGGCATTGAGGCCACCTATTGGCAAGTGGGAGTAGAAGGTTGAGCACATCAAATTTCCACTCCCTCACTGAGCTGTCTAAAGAACAGACTTGGTCAGCTTAGAAGGTTTTCCCAGTGAACAAGGTCGAGTCCAGCTGGGTTTACATTTCAGCCTGCCTGAGCTTCAGGGTCCCAGGATGATACCGCAGGCCACATGAGAAGGGACTAGGCCTTTTAAAAGAGGAGGTTGATGGCTGCCATTTCCTGTGATGACAGGGCAGAGACTTGGAATTCGCTTTTTACCTAACAAACCACCTCTCTTACCTCTCTGACTCTGTCATTAGCATAGTACTCTCATAGTCTAAAGCACTGATGTCTACTAGAACTTTTTCTGATGATGAAAATATTCCATGATATTTGTGGTAATTGAGCCCTTGAAATGTGGCTTATGAAACATTTTAATTTTTTTAAATTTAAATCTAAATTGTCCCATGTGCCTATTGGTTATGGAATAGTATATGGCAACTATAGAATCAAACTAGCTTTTAGTGAGCGTGTATCATGTGCCCAGCCTAATCTAAGAACTTCACATGTACTAAACTCACTTAATCCCCATGAGAATCATAAGGACCAGGCATTATTCTTTTCCTTTCCCATTATAGAAATGGGAGAACTGGGGCAGAGAGGTTTAGCATAGGGAGGAAATGACAAATTTGGGATTTAAACCTAGGCACTATATCCATTTAGCCTAAACAACTGTGTTGTCTCATCTTTTAACCTTACATTAATCTGCTCCCCTTTTCTTGCTCACATTCATTTGTGTATGTTATTACCATAGTGAGAAACCATTTTATGCATAAAATATATCAGCTATTTCTCTTGAGGCTTTATATGCTCCCTTAACTCTGCCTCTGAAATAGCATAGGCTCATTTATTGTGTGAATCACTGAATGGCTTCCTGACCATCATACCACTTCCCCAAAGAATTGCCTCTGAGACTTGAGTGTCTCAGAATCACAAGGAATGCAGGTGGTGGTTTCTGATACAGGAGGTCTAGTGTGGGGCCTGAGAATTGGCATTTCTAACAAACCTCCAGTTGATGCCCATACTATTTGCTGGTCCAGTACCCACACCTGGAGACATAGTGCCCTAAACCACGTTTTAAGTCCAGTGCCAAGCTAACTGACTTTAAAATAGAAATGTTAATACTTTTCAGATTCTTCCAGTGAAACACATACTCTTTCATTGTTATTTTTTTTGTCTTCTATGTTGCACAAATAGTATATGTATTTTCTTGTTGCCAAGTGGTGAAATACAATGAAAAATAAAGAAGGAAAAGAAGAAAGAAAGAAAGAAAGTGAAGGAAGGAAAATTGATGCGTAGCTGAAAGGCTAGATTACATCAAACCCTCTAAGATTCATGCAGGGGCTGCCATCTGGTACCCACCAAGAAAAATCTGGCCATAAAGCTATTGTGATCAGAGTAATACTTGAAATAAAATCAAATTTCATTGTTTATGAATAGAGTATATCTTCATTTTCCACAGATCCCACCAATCCATTTGGTTTTACAGATATTGCTTTACACATTTACATCCTTTCCCTGTCAGACTTTTAAGTTTGCTATCCCAGATTTAGGACCACATTACTTACCTATTGTTTTTTCCTTTCTTGGAGTAAGTTTTATTTTCATATTGGCTGTCTTGATATGGTGATGATAGCATTTGTCAGCTTCAGGCTTACATGAATTTTAGTCTCTGAATTTCAGTGAAAAGATTTCTTTTTCCCAGTACACCGAGAAAAGGTCCATGATTAATCCTGAAGGGCCCTGATTTAGTCATGTGCTCACCTTCTCTGGACCACAACACAGGAGATGAACCCAAACCATGTTTTGAATTTAACCTTGGTAATGTTGTTCTTTTTACCTGAAATACAGTGACAAGGTACTTATCAGTCTAAGAGGTTTATCAATAAATAAACTGTCGACCATTCATGGTAAGCTTCAAAAGCCTCATTCCTAAAAACTGTTATAGCCCCTACTTGAAATTAATGTTCCTTATCTTCTAAACTAGTAGGATATTCTATTAAAATCTCTCTCATGTGTATTAGATCTAAAAATAGCCTTATATATTTGCTCTCTTTCCCCTATATTTCCAGGCATATGTAAATTGTAACAGTTTTAACGCATTACTACATAATATAGATAAGCTAACTGAATTAAATGTTTGCATTCCTTTTTCATTTGTTTTTTGTAGAATGTTGATCTCTAGTATATAAATCTAGCACTTAAGATCAATCTTCATGCTCATTTTTACTTTGAATTAGTATTTGGGGGCAATAATCGCCTTTTCTGATGATTTTTTAAAAAAAAATAGACATTGTGAATACATTCATATGAAAAACGTTCAAAATAATCAACTGAAGAACAGAAAACAGTTTTAGATGTGTTCCAGGCAGTGGTGGTAGGAACTGATATGGGTGATCTTATTGGGGATGTAAAATCAGGAGACAATTCCTAAACCATTCAATCTAGCTGCTTATTCAGTTAGTGAAGAGGGATACCCCAGCACTTACTAGTGTCCTATTAAGGCATGATGTCTGTCCAGGTTTTACCACAGTTTGCTTCAGGCCATCAATACTAACAAAGACAAACTAAGAACTCTGCTAGTTATTTTTTTCCATGATTTTTAGAATATCTTAAAACTATGAACCAGGATTTCATGAGCTTCATCCTCTAGAAGAAACTTTTATCTGAGGTATGTTTTAACATTAGACCCTCCACCAAATTATAAGTTGGTAGGAGCTATGTGAGACAAGTAGTTTTTACCTAAATGTTGATTTATATTACTCAGTATTTTTAAAATAAGAATTTGCATGACAAATCACTTTTAGAAATTAATGAGGGTAAAAAATAATGGTCTAAATAAACCAGCATTGATTTTTCCATTTGAAAAATTAAACATTCCCATTTTAGTTGATAAAAAGTTCAAAATTGAATTTAAGGCATAAATAAAATTACTAAATTCCTCTGATATTTATGTATAAACGTCTCCTTTTTGATTTTTTAAAATCTATTTAAGGGTCCTTAATGTTATGTGTTATGTGTTTTTTCTGTTTTGTATTTTTTCTGAAATTATCTTCAATTGTTTTCATCTTATTCTTCCTTAAATAGACTGAAGAACATAAAAGAAGAATGCTTGGTAGAAGCAGGTTATTTCATCCTTTTCCCTTCTTCTTGGAAAATACAAGTCGAGGCCCCTAGTAAAGTTTCCTAAGATACACATATTATACCCAAAACATAGGGCTTAACTTTAAGATCTGTCTTTCAGAAGATGACATAATTTCAAAACTTAAACTCTCATTAATTTCTATTTTTTTCCCCTGGAAAACAGAATCTGAGAGAAAATCAGCTGACATTTCTAGTTAATATCACAAGTAAAATTCATTGAAATTAGAAGTAGGAACTTCAGAAGGAAACTGGCAATACTGAAATTCTTTAAAATGAAACTGGTTATAATAAAATATCACAATGATGAAACATGGCAAAGCATCATAGGTTATTGTTAGACATCAATCTTCACCCTCCGTCTTTCTTTTGCATAATCGAAAATGTTGCTATGGTTTCAAATAAAATATCTTTATTTTGGTACCAAGAATAATGTGAAATACACAGTGTGTAGGTTGCAATGCTAATGGCAGTTCTCTGAATGACTGAAAAGCATGAATTCACAGTACACATTATATTTATTCATCATTTGAAAAGTTGTTGACAATTCTCTTGGTGTGAGACAATTTGCTATCCGTTATCAGATGCAGGTAAAAACATTAAAAAGACATGATCTATGCAGTAGGGTTTATGAGCTCAGTTATGAAGACGTTGCCTTCCTTTCCAAGAATTATCTGAACAGTGTTCTGCCTTTTCAGTCCACCAGTTCCTACCTAGACCAGATTAATGGAAAGAACTTTTGAGAGTGATTACCTTCTTTTTCACTGATTAGCAGTGACCTAGGGCCAGGACCCTCTCTGGACCTTAATTAACCAACCTCTAAAATGAGGCATTTGAATCAACTGACTATTACATTCCTATCCAGCTCTCAAAAAAATCTTTATTTCTTTATTATATTTATATTACCCCAATAATGCACATTCATTATAGGAAACATTTTAAATTACAAAAAATAAAAACCATTAAAAAGGGGAGTGGTAGCTATAGTTTCTTGTGCAAAGTAACATGTTTTGATTTTATCATTATCCTTTTAGCTTGACTCCAGCCATCGGGTATTCATTCCTGTAATGGATTTGTTCCTGTAGAGATATCTCAAGTCATTATTAATATGTAATATTGTGGAACTTTTACAATCTTTTCTGCAGAGAGTAATGATTCCTCAGGTAGGACAAAACTTGTAGTGACCACTGCTGTGTGAGATTCCTGCCAATGTTGCACTGAGTTGACCAAGCAAGGGATCCTTGGAAATTAAGCCACTAGGGAAGCTACCCCCAGCATTTATCATTCAAAGATATGAGGAGGGATATACCCTTATTAAATCAAAAATGGGAAAAAAATCAAGATTATGACCTTAGTGGCTGGGGAAGAGTGAAGATTGCCTGAGCTTGTTTCAGTGGAATTTATTTAAAAAAAAAAAAAGAAAGAAAGAAAAGAAAAAGAAAGCAGTATTTTTTTTTTTGTCCTAAACTTTTTAGACTGTTACCTTAAAATGTTTCAGTCAGTCTAGCCCAAGAAAAACCATTTTCAGGGGCACCTGGGTGGCTCAGTGGGTTAAGCCACTGCCTTCAGCTCAGGTCATGATCTCAGGGTCCTGGGATCGAGTCCCACGTCAGGCTCTCTGCTCAGCAGGGAGCCTGCTTCCCCCTCTCTCTCTGCCTGCTTCTCAGCCTACTTGTGATCTCTCTCTCTGTCAAATAAATAAAATCTTAAAAAAAAAAAGAAAAAGAAAAACCATTTTCATAGAAGTTTATAGTAGATTTGAATTTTATATAGTTACAAAAACTTCAAATATGGAAAAAACATTAACTGATGGGAAGTTCAACTTAGCTTATGAGTCTGCTTTCCCATTCTGTGGAGGAAAAGTTACTTTTGTCATTAATAGTAATTTTATTGTTTGTCATTTAAAATTGAAACAATTTTGGATTAATACGGTCAGTTTGTATTCTTCCCGTTCTTTCTTGCCTGTTCTTACTCTTCCCTACCCCTTCTCTGGGAGCTTCTGGTTGCAGGAGAGTTTAAATAGAGGAGGTGTGGAAACTGGGTTTGCAGTTGATTCTTGGTTGCCTACTTTCTTTCACTGCTGGCTTGTGCTGAGTGTGGCTCATCAGATGGAGAACATTTCCACTGGTTTCTGAAGAATCTATTGCGGAAGTGCAGTTCTCACCATGACTTCCAGTTCTCTGTTCCCTATATTGTATGTCTTCTTGGACTGAACCTCAGTGTCCCTTCAGAAAATTTTGGTCTTTCAACAAGTTTACAACGCTCCTGACTTATCAAAATTCTTAGCTCTTCTTGCTTCCGTCTGCTGGCTTGTACAAGACACAGGGCATATTCAGGCCCTGTTTATGAATTTTCCTCAGACAATGGTTTCCTAATGCATAGGTGCTATGTTAGCTGCAAGTCCTCTGTAAGAATTGCAGTATTTTTACACAGCATCCTAGATAACTCATGCTCCGCAATTACCCCCAGATTCAGTGAGGTATATACTGGAAAAAAAAAAATATATATGCATATGCATGCACACACACACACACACACACACACACACATATCTAACCTCATTTGGGGTCTGTAAAGCAGGAGGGGTCCTGGGACCCATCACCAGAAATAACCTATATCCTGTAAATAGCACTTTTATTCTTTTTCTACCCTCTGGTGAAATTCTTATCACCTTGTGTTGAGAAAAGATCTCTTAGATAATCATGAATTCCTTTTCACCCTGTGTTTTGTATGTGATTATCATATTTTAAGTCTTACAAGAGTCAGAAATAAAGCAAAAACAAAACATTTTTTTTCTCCCAAGCTATTTTTTATCATTGAAAATCATGGTATTCAAGAATATTTGTTTCTTCTATTAAACACTTTTCCAAGTGCTTCTTTTTAATTTTTAAAAGATTTCAGTTATTTGAGAGAGAACCAGTGAACGTGACTTGGGGGAGGTCAAAGGGAGAGGGAGAAGCAATCTCCCTGCTGAGCAGAGAGCCTGAGGACAATGCAGGGCTCCAGTACTAGGACCCTGAGATCGTGACCTGAGATGAAGTCAGATGCTTAACCAGCTGAGCCACCCAGGTACCCCAAGTCCTTTAAAGAGTGGAAAAACTCAAAGAATGATTTTTGTTCTCATCAGCCTTTCCTAAATGTAGTGTATTTATTAACAAAGGATCAGAGAAGAGAGAAATTAACTGGAAAAACCATGCAGTTGGATATCAAAATGTTATGTCAGTTACATTAACATATTCTATAAATGTTTGAAATAATATTTTTGTTTTAATTTCATAAAAAAATTTAATTTTATGATTCTTACTTTCAAGAATAAACCCAATTTATTATGTTGTGCCTAAAGGAAGAAAAAAAATAATTAGGTCATAAATTTGAGGATGCCTTTATTTTAATTATCGCAAACCTTATTTATAGAGTGTTCATTTTTTCCCAATTACTATTTTTGCATTTTATGTGCATTATCACAATCATTTGAAGTAGATAAATATGTTCTCTCCCATTTAATTAATGAAAAAATTGGGGAGAAAGAGATGGAGTTAGCCAAGGTGAATCAACAGACAAATGGGAAAATGAAGATCCAAATCAAAGTCTCTTGACTCCAAAGTCCCTGCACTTAATTGTGCTTTATTATGAGAAAATAATTCAATCTACTTAAATTTATCTCATTATAAACTTTCCATGAGTCTTACATCTTTAAAGTCTTCTAGTACTTACCAAATTCTTAAGGATATAAGTAAATAGAAATATATGTTCAAGTGGTGTAGAAAGCAGTGTTTTTAAGTTTAAAGAGGTATCAACAAGCACTCATTATTAAAAGAAATTCTTCAGGGTCGCCTGGGTGGTTCAGTCAGTTAAGGATCTGCCTTTAGCTCAGGTCATGATTTCAGGGTCTTGGGACTGAGTCTTATGTAGGGCTCCCTGCTCAGCGAGGAATCTGCTTCATCCCTCCCCGGATCTTGTGCGCATGCTCGCTCATTCTCTCTCTCTCTTCCTCTCCCTCTATCTCAAATAATAAGTAAACAAATAAGTAAATTTTTTTAAAATAACTTTTTCAGTTGAATATCTCACATCTACATAGGTGAATCTCACAAAGAGAATATTGAACAAAAAATACAAATCAAGAAATACATTAGGATTCCACTTCAAAAATTTCAAAGCTGGCAAAATTAAGCATGTTATTTAGGAATACATATGTGAAAAGTAGCGAGGAATTCAAGGGAATGAGCAATTATAAAATTCAGGAATGTTCTCTGGAAAAAAAAATGTGGGGAAGAAGTGAGAAGGATTCAATGGTCTTGTGTTTCCTGGTAATACTTGTATTTTTACTGATTTCAGTACATTTGTACTGTACTTTTTTTCACCTTCTTCACTATGTTAAAGTTACTTATTAGCACAGGGTGCAAATGCTGGAAGTTTTTAGAAAATATTCTCTATAACCTTTCATAGCACATTGTGTATTCAGTCAGGATATACTGAAAAGTGTGAAGCTTGGATCCATCACAGTAAGTGTTCAGGTCGTCCTCACTAACCTGAGGATCGTAAACAATGGTGGATGGATGCAATTTAACTTTTGGCCTGTAACCATTTAGGGTCATTTCTGGAGAACAAGATTCACTGGACAGGAACAAGTTGCAAATGTGGAAGTAGAAGCAAAAATACCCAGAATAAGATCCAATTTCTGCCTGGAACAAAAGAGATAAATAGACTGAAATGCTCAGATGAAAGGTTTACTTTTCCAATAAGATTCTGAAAAGAACCCTGAGAATTGATTATATAACCTTACATGTTTTGAGATTTAATTAGGTAATGTCTGGGGAAAAAAAAAAAACTGAGCTCCTCAAAGAAATATGCTATCAAAGTGACTTTTTTTTTTATTAACTCTGATGATTTTAAAACATCTTCAGCTGATGCATGTTTGCTGTTGAAGCTTGTTCATTTTCCCTCTACAAGCTAGTTCTTTTCATCCTTCAGTTTAATTGGCTATTTCTTGCACTAATAAAGCTATCAGTAGGAAGATATTTTGAAGCAATGGAATACTTAAAATTTCAGTTGTCTTCCTTTTTCATATAAAAGGTTGTGAATATTTACATGTATGAAATATCCCCTTCCCATCTCAGAGTGAAAGCACGTAGTCCCATAATATTTACCTTGGACATAGCTTTCTCTTCTGGGTTTTACACTGTTCCCCAATATACTATTTAGGTTTATAATATTTGATATATTCTACAATTACTCCTTTTAAATTTCTGATTTCTGAGTTAGTGTCCTTCTTCCTGTTTATTTGAGGAAAGGGCTTCATGTGTTTATTCATCTAAGTTCTTCAAACTTTTAGAGAACCTCTATGGGGAACCTACTTTCTGCAAGATATTATAAAATGTAGCATTAGAGAAATTGCCTTAATATAATTGTTTTCCATTTTAAATAGCGTTTGTTGAGATGTAAGTTACATACCATAATATTCATCTTTTAAATCCTAGAACTGAATTTTTTTTTTAATAGGTTCACAGAGCTGGACAACCATCACCACAATCTAAGTTTACAACAATTTCATCACATTGGAAAGAAACCTCCTATCCATTAGCACTTATTCCTTATTTTTCCTTCCCCAGTCCCCAGCAACTGCTAATCTACATCTCTCTCTCTTTAGGTTTGTCTATTCTGGACACTGTAAATGCAAACATATAACATCTGTTTTGGGGGGTTGACTTCCATCATTTAGCACAATGTTCATACATGTTCTAGCATGCTTCAGTTCTTGACTCTTTTCTAGAATAATATCCCATTGTGTGAATGTGCCACATTTTGTTTAGTCATCAGTGGATGCATATATTGGTGGTTTCTACTTTTTGACCATTATGAATAATGCTGGCTATGAGTAGTCACATAAAAATTTTGTATGTTTATGTTTTCATTTCTTTTTTTATTAACATACAATGTATTATTTGCTTCAGGGGTACTGGTCTGTGAATCATCAGCCTTACACATTCACGGCACTCCCCATAGCACATACCCCCCAACCCTGCAATGTCCATCCTCCAGCCACCCCATCCCTCCCATCCTCCTCCCCTCCAGCAACCCTCAGTTTGTTTTCTGAGATTACGAGTCTCTTATGGTCTGTCTCCCTCTTTGGTTTCATCTTGTTTATGTTTTTATTTCTTTTGACTGTATAACCAGGATGTAATTGCTGTAGTTACTTTATGTTTAAAGATTTGAGGGATGGCTAAGCTGTTTTCTACGGGGTGTGCCCCATTTCACATTCCCACCAGCAACGCTGAGATTGAGGGCTGCTGTTTTTCTCCCTCTTCACCAGTGCTTATTATCGTTATTTTGATCATAGCCATAATAATGCATAGGAAATAGTGTCTCCTTTTGATTTTTTCTCTCTAACTATAGGTGTCCAACATCCTTTCATGTTCATATAGACGATCTGTCCGTCTTCTTTCGAGAAGTGTCCATTTAGATCCTTTGCCCTTTAAAAAAAAATGGGTTAGTTGTGTTTTTATTGAGATGTGAAGGTTCTTACATATTCTGGGTAGAAGTCCTTTATCGGATACTCAGTTTGCGCTTATTTTCTTCTAATCCATGAATTGTCTTTTCATTTTCTTGGTGGTATCATATGAGTACAGAGGTTTTATCTAAGGCCACCTGGGTGACTCAGGCAGTTAAGTGTCTGCCTTCAGCTGAGGTCGTGATCTCAGGGTCCTGGGATCCAGCCCCATATTGGGCTCCCTGCTCATTGAGGAGCCTGCTTCTTCCTCTCCCTCTGTCCCACACCTGCTCATATTCGTTCACTCAATCTCTCTCACTCTCTATCAAATGAATAAATAAAATCTTAAAAAAAAGAAGGTTTATCTACTTTCTTTTTGTGCATTTGTGCATTTGGTTTATACCTAAGAAGTCATTGCCTTAACCCAAAGATTTCTCTTATTTTCTTCTAAGAGATTATAGTGTTAGCTCTATGACCCATTTTGAGTTAATTTTTCTTGTGTGTATGCTGTAAGATAGGGGTTCAACCTCATTTTTTTTTGCATGTGGATACCCAGTTGTTCTAAAACAAACTGGTTAAAAAGATTGTTTTTTCCCCATTGAGTTTTCTTGGCATCCTTGTCAAAAACAAATTTTCCATAAATGAAGAGGTTTATTTCTGGATTCTTGATTCTATTCCATTGCTCTGTATGTCTGGTCTTATGCCAGTACCACACAATCTTGATTACTGTAGCTTTGTAGTAAGTTTGGAAATCAGGATATGTGAGTATTCCAATTCTGTTCTTTTTCAAAATTGTTTTGACTATTCTGGGTTGCTTGGAGAGAAATATCTTTTTTTTTTTTCTTTCAGTTACCATTGTCTTTCTATGTGGGAGAGTCTATGGCTTAAAAAGCAAAAAACAAAAAATAAATCAAACATGACAAGGCAAGAGATTATTTCACATAGCAAAAATAAAAGGTGGAGAACTACAGGGTATGTTTTGAGTTCTGACAGTCCAAAATTGCTCATTATTCTAGATTAGAAGCTATTTGAATTTCAGGCACTGGTATGTAAGATTTTTTTGATAATATGGAATATATATATATGTGTATATATATATGTTATAATGTATATATTGTCTTGGCTATTCCAACATCTAGCAGAGTGTGCAGAAAATTGCTTAAGAAATGTTGAATGAATAACAGAATGAACAGATCGATGAAGGAAGAGCTTGGAGTTTATAATTGGAGAAGTCAGGAAATGACAATAATGAGAGTCTTATTCTAAATGATGAAAGCGTATACATATGATATATGCTGTCTTTTTTGCTATATTGTGTCAGGGGCAATTTTGATATGATTTAATAATTGCATGATATGGAGATAAATGGAAAAACAGTTTGAAGGAAAATGAACAGTTTATGCTATTGGCTTCTGAACTGGGAGCATGGTGATGTGATGACATACGATGAGAAAGAAGTAGATAATTAACACATAGTATGTGGACAACTACCAGAGCTGGTATTTTTTTTTTAACTTTTTTTTTTCTTTATTTGACAGAGAGAGAGAGAGAGAGAGAGATCACAAGTAGGCAGAGCAGCAGGCAGAGAGAGGGGGAAGCAGGCTCCCCGCTGAGCAGAGAGCCTGATGTGGGGCTCAATCCCAGGACCCTGAGATCATGACCTGAGCCCAAGGCAGAGGCTTTAACCCACTGAGCCACCCGGGTGCTTCCAAAGCTGTTTTTTTTTTTTTTTTTTTTTAGGTCTCTTTTATTAACTTCCATCAGTGTATTATAGTTCCCAGGCTAAATGTATTTATACATTTTGATAAATTTATTTCCAAATATTTTGATTTTTGATCCTATTCTAAATAGAAATATTTCTGTAATTTCATTTTCCATTTTTTTATATTTTTTAAGATTTTTTTTAATATGTTTTTATTTTTTAATTTTTTTAATTTTTAATTTTTTTATTTAAGCTTTATTTAAACATATAATGTAACCCCACCACCCTCTCCCAACCCCTCTTCCCCCCACCCCCCTCAGTTTGTTTTATGACATTAAGAGTCTCTTTTGGTTTGTCTCCCTCCCGATCCCATCTTCTTTCATTTTTACTTTTCCTACCACCTTAACTCCCACCCCCGTTGCATCTCCACTTCCTCATATCAGGGAGATCATGTGATAGTTGTCTTTCTCCAGTTGACTTATTTCACTAAGCATAATACGCTCTAGTTCCATCCATGTTGTCGCAAATGGTAAGATTTCATTTCTTTTGATGGCTGCATAGTATTCCATTGTATATATATACACCACATCTTCTTTATCCATTCATCTGTTGATGGACATCTAGGTTCTTTCCATAACTTGGCTATTGTGGACATTCGGGTACACATGCCCCTTTGGATCACTACGTTTATATCTTTAGGGTAAATACCCAGTAGTGCAATTGCTGGGTCATAAGGTAGCTCTATTTTCAGTTTTTTGAGGAACCTCCATGCTGTTTTCCAGAGTGGTTGCACCAGCTTGCATTCCCACCAACAGTGTAGGAGAGTTCCCCTTTCTCCACATCCTCGCCAGCATCTGTCATTACCTGACTTGTTCATTTTAGCCATTCTGACTGGTGTGAGGTGGTATCTCATTGTGGTTTTGATTTGTATTTCCCTGATTCCCAGTGATGTGGAGCACTTTTTCATGTGTCTGTTGGCCATCTGGATGTCTTCTTTGCAGAAATGTCTGTTCATGTCCTCTGAAGTGTACAAGGCAATGGGCATAGATGAAAAGATAAAAAGATAAAAAATGAACTCACTTCGTATTTCCCTATGTGCCTTTGTTTTTAAATTGCTCTTAAGGTCCCTATGAACAAAGAGCAACCCAGAAATGCAAATATTAGGACAGGAGAGGGAAGAAAAAAAAATGCCTAACCTTTACATCAAATATAATGAGTAAGTGAAGCAAAGGGAGGTTAAGTTTCTTTTGAAGAGGAGTAAAGCCTTTTTTAACAAGATGTACATAGTGAACTAGAGATGCTTTCTATTTGGGAGAAATACTTGATTTTAGAAATTTAGATGTGGGGTTGCCTGGGTGGTGCAGTCAGTTGAGCATCTGACTCTTGGTCTCAGCTCAGGTCATGATCTCAGGGTCATGGGATCGGGCCATGTCAGGCTCCACACTCAGTGCAGTGTCTGTTTGAGATTTTCCCTCTCACTCTGCCCCACCCCCCACCCCCACTTGTGCATGCTCTCCTTTTCTCTCTCTCTCTCTCTCAAATAGAGAAACCTTAATAAAAGAAAAAAAAAAAATTCAGAGGGAGTAGGATAGGGACCAGAGAAGAGGACATAGATCACTGGGAACTGATGGATAATTAAGTTGTAAAGGAGAACAAAAAAGAGAATGGACTTCATGTTTCTTTCTAATTCATGCAGCTTTTTACCAAAGCTACTCCTACCATAGTAGAGAAGGCAAGTTTTAGGGTTTATATCCATGACTCATGAACGCATAAGTATTTATTGAATACCTTCTCTGTGCCAGGAACTGTCTTAAGTGCCAAGATTTAAGTAGTGAGGAAGACACACAAGATCTCCCATTCTAAAGAGAGAAGAGAGAAAAGAAACCATCCAAGGTAAATATATGAACAAGACAGTTTTCCAAGAGTGAAAACTGGTATGGACAAAATTAACAGAGGAGTGCCATAGAGACTTAAAATTAAGGACTGCATTAGCCAAGTGAGCCTTTTCTGAAGATGTGACCTTTATGATGAAACATAATAGTCAACTATTAGAGTGATCTGGGGGAAGGGTGTGCCAGGCAAAGGAAATGGCAAGTTCAAGAACACTAAGGCATTGTTTAGGGATCAAAAGAAATTCAGTGTATCTGGAAAAGACTGGGTGGGGAAATCCTAGCACAGCATGGTTGCAGAGGTGGGCAAGGTTAAGGCAGATCCCATAGGGCATTGTAGATGACTGGAAAGAGCTGGAATTATACCTTGAATCAAAGAGAAGATTGTTGGAAAATTCTAAATAAAAAAGCGAAAAAAAATCCAGTTTACATTTTTAAAGATCATTTGACTGCCTCGTGGAAAATCCAGAAGTGGAGGTAGGAAACTTGGGCAGTCATAGTGTACCTAGGAAAAGTCATAGACTCTCTAAAGCAGTAACAAAAGACATGGAGATATTCCTGAGATATATATTAGAGAAACGGCAACCAGGAATTAAATTGTCAAAATATATATCCTTGAGTCCAGAATGTGTCTTCCTTCCTATTGATTACAATTATGTGCATGTTCCTATCTAGTATATATTGATAATTTGATTATATATTAAGGGTTTCTAAAAGCCATTTAAGAAATTTCATCAACTAGTTGTGCCTGCCTGCCTTTCTCCCTCCCTCCCTCTCTCCCTCCCTTCCTTCCTTCCTTCCTCTTTCATTTTTTGGTTTGGCATTGTTCACAAATGAAAGAATCCTATAAAAAGTGGAACTGTTGTTTTCTTTTTGAAAGATTGGTGAAATTGTCTTTACATTGGCCTGTGGAACCATCGTTGAAATTAAAAACCTCATATTCTCATAACTGATATCTCTGTGAAGGGCCAAGGACCACTGACACATGATTGGATGAGTTTATCAGCTGTTCTCCCTTTACTGTCTTATTTACTCCATTCTTTATCATGTATGTGTGGCTCTCAAACTTTTTCAGTAGGAGCTCTAACACTGAGCTTCTTGAGGCTTTTTATTTAATCTTCTTACTTTTAACAATCTAGCTAAGAAGATTGTCATTCTCAGATTGTTTATTTTGATCTCACTAATGTAGATGGAAATTAAACCAATGTGGAAATGGGAGATTGTTTTACTTCTTAAGTTGTGATTTCCTTCTTGTAGTTACATTTTTTATATTAATGAATACAACCTGCTTACCATTTTAAAGTGGGCTAAGCATGGAGAATAAATTTAATTAGAGATGAAAGGGATCCATTTGTGTCCACTTTTACTCAAGCTGCCTACATTTGTAGTTTTCTGCAAAAGCCTACATATCAGAATTCCTATACAGAATCCAACATGAAGAATCAATTTTTTCTCCTTGTATTAGTTTGCTAGGGCTTCCATAACAAAATGCCACAGAATGGAAGACCTGAACCACAGACATTTACTTCCTAACAATTCCGGGGTTTAGGAGTTCAAGATGAATGTTCTGGAAAGTTTGGTTCCTCTGAGGCTTCTGTCTCTGTCATGCAAACTAGATAGTTACTGCCTTGTTGACTCTTCACCTGGTCTTTATGCACAGGTATCCCTGGTGTGCCCATGTGTCTAATCTTTGTAGAAACACCAGTTAGATTGCATTAAGGACCTCCTTTACAGCCTCATTTTAACTTACTCACCTCTTTACAGGTCCTGTCTCCAAATAATCACATTCTGAAATTATGGGTTAGGCCTTTAACATATGAAGGGAGGGAGGCACAATTTAGCCCATAACCCCACTGAGATTTGGAATGAAACAAGCTGAAAGTATAGTGTGCAAGAAAATATTAAATCAAAATAGATTTAACAGTCCAAGAATGCTATTGTTATCTATCCACATAATTAAAATATCTAAAGTATTTTGATGAATAGGTCAAAGTTAATCACTTTAACTGGAAACATTTGCTGTCTTATTCCCTTCCTATCCAGACATCCAGAGCACCTCAGGATTTAACTTCAAGACTAGCCCACTTGATATTTCAATCCCTTTGGCTAATAAAGACTTTGCAATAGCTAGTTGGAGAAGACAAAATTTAATTTCATTCTGCATGTCTAGGCCAGACTCTTTCCTACTTGCCCAATTCTTGCATTGCCTGGAACTAGCCCATCAGATACAACTTTAATAGCTATCCTAGTAAGTACCCAACATGTGGCATGTGTTTGAAAGATTCATATGCTTTGGGGGTCAG
Organism: Taxidea taxus jeffersonii; assembly: GCA_003697995.1. Classification (NCBI taxonomy): domain Eukaryota; kingdom Metazoa; phylum Chordata; class Mammalia; order Carnivora; family Mustelidae; genus Taxidea; species Taxidea taxus. Next base: position 16,324 of record RCUC01151311.1, read on the forward strand.
AGAGGCCTTAGTTTATATACCAGCTCTGTTGTTTACTTGATCTTAGACATCCATTTGCCTATCTGTGAAATACAGTTATTAGTACCTATTACATAGTATTTTGGTGATGATTGAGGTAAATGATGCAGATGTCAATCATGACACATGTGTGTATCATGGAGCAATTAGAATGCAAGGATATGGTAGACTACTATCTTTTACTCAATCTCTCACTTCTAATCCACTTTCTGTCATTGATGTTCCCATATTTGTTCATCTGTTAAACTTACCATAATGTGAAAGGGCCTCAGGTCTGTGCTAGAATATGTAGCAGGGTGCAGTGTGACAGAAACATTCAGAATTTATCTTAATTTCAATATATACAAACACTGGAGGATTAACATCTTTACATCTTGTTTATTGCTTTACCCAAAAGAAAACTTTTCTTAATTGTAGTAGGATGTGGTAAAACCACTCAGGGACACTCAAACTCAAATCGACTAGTATTTGTAGTAGTGGCTTAACTTGAGCATTGGTTTTACCAGTACTCAGAAATGCCTACCATCAGGGAGTTGTACATACTGGTGAGGAGAAAGTATGAATGAAGCTGAGTCCTGTCCAATTTGAGTAGTGAACTCATCTGTTGGTCTCAGAATTGTGGAGTCATTCAAACTGAGGAACTAAGAAACATAGGATTTGAAGTGGCCAGAGAAACCCCACAAGCAAGAGGCTATTTTTAACTGTAAAATTTTCATCATTTAAATATGTCCAATACCAAATTATGTCTATGGAAGAAAAATGTGAATAAAGCTGATGTTGCAATACAGCTGACCAGACTCTAAAGCTGCAAATACTAAACTATGAACTTTGGCAATGGGGGGAGAGTGTTCAGTGTTCCTAAGTCACCCAGTATTTTCCTTCCTCCGTTTTTGTCTTACTGCTTCTTTTTAAAGCCATCATGGGGGTTGGGACTTGGCAAGGATGCTTATTCTGACAAAGCAATGAGGCTCATTTGGCAGGGGGAGGGGGAGGGCCAAAAACACTAGCTTGCATATCCCATCAGAGTACAATCATGAAAAGACTCTTCCTTCAAGATAATATACCTAGTGGGAAATCTGTTCAGTTGGGTGAGGTGATCTACAGCAAATAAAGGGACAGAGCCATAGGGTAGGAAAAATAACCCTTGCTTTCTCTACAAAGCAGTCTCTTCTCCTTCACAGAAAGAGCTAACAGAAGCAATCTATTCTCAATGCCTCTCTCCTGCTCAAGCCAAGATCCAATTGCTCCCAAGTGCACTTGTGTATTACAGGCTCTCAAGACGGTACAAGAGTAATTCTACCAGTGAAATATATTCAGGTTTTCTTTGGGAACAGCTGTATTTGGGAACAACCCTATCTTCCAGATTAAATATATGCATCATTATATGTTACATACTGTATGTATGTATAAAGTGGGGCCTTCAAATAATTGATTTATGTACAAGCTAAATGTGCGTTTAAAACAAATGTTTTTGCATACATTGCAGTTACTAGAATGACTGGACTTGATTAATCAAAATTAAGGAAAGCAGTTTTATTATGCTGAGGCTAAATTACCAAATCAAAAAATTTCAGATTCAGAAGAAAGGTAATTCATATAACTATGTTTATGCATATATTATGAATCTTCTTTTTTTGGGGAATATCTGAAATCTGAATTTATAATCAAATTACAATGAAATTTTGGTTTTATCTATAAAGTATCTCCTTTGCCATAGGAGTACACATGTACAGATAGACATTCCTTGAAATCTTGAATTTCATGATCCAGTTATACTCTGGTAAAAGTCACTCAGTAAGGACCTTCTTAGGTATAATATTTCTATATATATATATTGATGATTAATTGAACTATTTTTATTTGCAGTTTTAAGCTACACTAAATGAATTTGTTTTTGAAAGAACTGTGGAAAGCCGGCTTTCTATTAAGTTAAAATTATCATATTAATAGAAAATGAATCCAAAAGCAAGATGACTTTATCTTTTGAAATTTCTGGTGAATGTTTTTTAATGATAATACTCAAGCCACTTGTAATAGCACTGAAGCCAGGGTTTACCCTTTATAAATTGAAACCTAAAGTTTGTAATACTTGAAATATTGAAAAATAAGCATGCCCAAGACATGTTATATAAGAGCACCAACTTCTGGAACACATCTCTGTGTTTTAGATATTTTTAATTATTTGAGGTTTAACAATGACTGTAAGTTTAAGATAGCTTTTGAATATAAAAATTATATTTAATATTTTTCTTTTTTGAGAGGACAGAGTAATCTAATATGAAATCCCAATTATACCTTTACTTGATTTCAAGCAAATCAGGTAATTCCTTGAATATCAGTATTCATGGTGAAATAGTACTATTAGTGTGTACCTCACAAGATTATGAGATTAGTTGAGACCATGTATATGGTCTCATATACACAAACACACACACACACACGTATATATGCACTGACACACATAGTAAGCTCTGCATAGGAATAAGGACAGTTAGAATGGAATGATGGAGGACTACTGTCTTCTATCTGATTTATCATCCCCTTATAATCTAACTTTTGTATCTTTCTACTTTGTGACATCAAGAAGTAGATACTCATTCAATGAGACAGTATTAAACATGAATGGTTGAAAGGTTTTGTTTTTGTTTTTACCCTATTAAAAGGAAAAATCTATATGTTACAATATAGAAGAATTGAACTATGCATGTACATATGAGAAAGGAGGAGAAATTATGCTGTATGCTAGCTATTAGTATCATCTGGCTTTCCCATAACATTTCAGGTATTCTACTTCCAGAATGTTTATGAAACTTAGAAATAGAGATTCACTTCAAAGTGTGGTAGTTGATAAATGTTGGTCACAAACTTAAAATTGCTGTGTAGATAGGTTCTAGCAGGAAGAGAAAGAGCCTTAGTGAAAGCAGTCCTAGGAAGAGAAGAACAGACACTCTTTGAAATTGTGGCCTGCCAATTTCCAACCTGGAAGTAGCATTTGGGGGTATTTTAAAGGTATTTTAAAGAATTCCTTATGACTGAACATCTAATACAGTAATGCTTCCCTAGACGTGAAGTCCTTTTAGGTAAAGTTCTGATGCATACAAATTTACTTTTTAAATAAGAATATTCTTAATTTGTGGAAATAAACTTTGTTTTCCAAGTCTATTACAGTTACATACTGTCTGGCTTGAATTCTCCTGGTTTTCTGATTCTACTCTTGCTCTACAGTTGCTTCCTAAAACGTTGAACTCATTTATATATCAAACAAACTATGCTGTCTTTGATCTCTGCGCAGTTAATATTGGAATACTAGTTGATGTTTCAAAATCTACATAGTCGTTGATACAAAATACTCAATCTGTGTGAATTAGAGTACATTAGAAATGTGACTCCTAAATAATTTATTTATTTGGCAGAGAGACAGCAAGAGAGGGAACACAAGCAGGGGGAGTGGGAGAGGGAGCAGCAGGCTCTCAGCCAAGCAGGGAGCCTGATGTGGGGCTCAATCCCAGGACCCTAGAATCATGACCTGAGCAGAAGGCAGACGCTTAAGGACTGAGCCACCCAGGCACCCCAACTCCTAAATATATTTTAAAAACAGTTTTTTGTTTTCTTTTTCCTGAGGAAGAAATATGCTATGGTTAGAAAACCAATATAAGATTTCCTGGGAAACCTGTCTGAAGTATAAAGAACAGTGTCACTTGGTATTTGTTTATAAATAAAATGTGTCCATAAGAAATGTATTAGACAGTTATGGCCAGTTTTGTACAAGGTCAACAAGAATGTCTCATTGATATATATTTTTTTAATTTACTATACTATATTTATATTATAGACAGTTAAAAAGCAAGAATTTTCACAACTATACTGCTAATCTGAGAGCCTCCAAAACTTTGCCATATGGTTATGTTCCAGCCAAAATATCTTGACAAAAGAATTTTTAGTATTTATAATCTGTGAAAATGGTAAGAGATTTCATTGGCTTACAGAAGTCTTCCATATCTAATTTCTCATTTAACCTCATAAAGCCGTGTTCTGTAATTTTGCTATTATACTTGTGAATTCTCTTTGAGGCTCCATGGCTTGAAGAAAGTTAGTGATAGCGAAGGTAATTTAAAGAAAAAAAAAAAACAGATAATTGAAGAAATAAAAAGTGGAACCTGTGAGTGAAGATTAAAGGGAAATAGGGTTATTTAGTTTGGAAAGAGACAAAATGATCTTAAGTTATAAGACTGCCTTAATATTAAAGACCAAGAACAGTTAGTCTATATTTATACAAATGATGGGTTGAGATAAAATGAACTGGAAATTAAGGAAGACAAATGGAATGGGCAAGCTATTATAAACAACCCTGGGGTCACTCAGAATGAACTGAATCCTTGTTCTACTCCGACTCAGTCACTGTTGGGTAGTATTTGGATTTTCTAAAAATTCCTATCAACCTATACAGAGTAACCTAGGGAAAATGTTTTATACACTTTCGAGTTTTGTGAAAACTCCTTAATAGAGACAGAGTTTGAAACAACATTTAACAGATATTTTGGTGCACTGATTTTAATACTCCAAAAGAACTTATGGAAATTCAAAGCCCTAGAGTAAAATAGCTTATACTGGTGGATCCCAAACAGTATGTTGGGGCACCCCAGGACACCATAAGGAACTCGCAGGGACACCATGAGATTTTCTAAATTTTCAAGGAAAATAATGATGCTTGACATCTGTTAGACATCACACAAGCTACTACCTTCAGGGAGTTCACAGATTTAACATTAGAGCCCAGTAATTCCTTTTGGTAATGTTAGTTTTGAGAAGTTGAGTTTTCAGACATTCCTGGGAAGAAAGAAAATACCATGGAAAAATCTTTGTGGAATAGGGTATAAGAGTGGTGATGCCTAGTCAGATTCAAGGTTTAAAATGTTGCACAGCTCCCATACTATGGCACAGCTCACTCATACTCCTAGTGAGTACTTGTGGCTACTGAAAAACAAAGTAAATGCATTATATTTTCTTTCATTTATGTGCATTAGTTTTTTAAATGCCTACTAAGTGTTAGATCATAATTATTTTTAATTTTAGGTTGTTTGGACTTATTAAACTGGGCTGCTAGATTTTTTTTTCTGGGGTGCTGTGAAAAAAATTTTAAATCACAAACGTGACTCTGAAACCGCAAAATTTGAGAATCTGTCATTTTTTAAAAAAGATTTTATTTATTTATTTGACAGACAGAGATCACAAGTAGGTGGAGAGGCAGGCAGAGAGAGAGGAGGAAGCAGGCTCCCTGCTGATCATGACCTGAGCCAAAGGCAGAGGCTTTAACCCACTGAGCCACCCAGGCGCCCCGAGAATCTCATTTTTTACACTTATTTCTATTTCAGAGCAATAATGTGCATCTCATATTCTTTATAAATTATCTGCGCTGGTAAAAGTGTAGGTTGAACCCAACATTGTAAATTTGTGACAGAACATCAGACTTTAGGCTATAACTAATAAGGAGCTAATTGCTCCTTAAAGTGAGTTCCATGGTCAGAATGTGCTGTTTCCAGTCAATTCAGTGGGGTTTTTGAGATGGTTCTTATTATCATTAAGGTCTTGAAAAATCTAGATTCCTTTATTATTTCTTTAAGGCCAAGAATTTCACAAGTGAAAAAGAATATTTTAGGGATAGCCTATGCCATCTGTCCATGGCTCTTTGTGTGTTAGCAAAAAGCGTGTATTGGGAACTTACAGAAATTTTGAACATTTTGAAGTAAAAAAAAAAATGTATTTAGGTATATCAAGAAGCTTTCTTCAGTAATAGTTCTTTCAAACTAGAAATGGAATGTCTCTTGAGGAAAAACTAGATCACTAATTATAGACTTAATAAAATGTTGCTAATGGGCAGACTATTCAAATTCGAATTGCAGCAGTGAGAAAGTATGAAAGGATGTAATTCTACAGTTTATTCAGTTTCCTCTTTTGTTAATATTCTCAGTATGCTAGATTGTATGTTAAGAAAATGTAGCCTCCACCTCTCAAAGTCATTTCGTGTGTTTTAACTTCAGTGATGCATTACAGATTCATTTATTTTATTCAAATGGCTTGTCTCTTGAGTTTGAGACCTGAAACATTGCTGGGTAATGTTTTTCAAAGTACATGTAACCAGAAAGACATGCTTCTCACCATTTTTTTCACTTTTGAGAATCCCAGTCCTGTATGGAGCCCACAGAAAAATCAAGAGTTTATTCTGCCTTGATGTCATATTCCTTGTCATTGCATTTGAACCAGAGGTGAAGAGTTTGAAGCAAAATCTAACTAGTATCTGTCCTGCCTTATGATATTTTTGCAAATTGAACATTTAGATTTTTTAGTAGCACTTAAGATTATATTATATCATTGACAGTTTATTATGGCCATATATGCTGGCCATAGCTCTCTGTAAAACCATAAAGAGTAGCTGGGGACTAATCACTTCACACAGATAACATGCAGCTGACCAGTAAAGATGCTGTCAGAGTAATCATACTTTAAATTTCTAAAAAGTGTATGGCATTTGTGGGTGTTGTGACGGTAATAGAATTAAAATAACTCTCTTTTGTCCTAGCTTAAATTATGATTCAGAATTATATAACAGTGTAGTAGGAACACTGTGGTGTGTATACTGAATTTTAAAGAGAACTTTTTGGCTATATGTACAATATTAAAAATGGTTAAATTTCATTTACCTAAGGGTTACAGATAATTTCCTCTTATATAAAAAAATACTAAGGAATGTATATAACAGGAGTTACAGTCTGAAGGTTTTTTTAAAATTCTTTTTAAAATTTGTGGTGGCACACTCAGAATTATGTATCTATCTATTGTGAATCATTCTTTGAATAATACGACTTTCATAGACATTGCTGTTTGTTGACTGAAGATTTATATATATTTAGGTATTGTGAAATTAGCCCTGATATCTCAAAAGGAGAATTAAGAAGAATAATTACAATGAGCAGTAATAGCCTCTTGTAAATTTTATCAAGTGTATTAATGGCAGTTTCCTTAGGAGCCATGTCATTTAAGTGTTGACCAGGAGGACTTCCTACAATAGGTACTCAACCAAATTATTTTCTAAATTCAGGCTTCTGCCTTTTCCTCTTGTAGTATCTCCCTTTCTATAAACCTTCACCTGGTTTAGGTTTACTTCCTCATTCCATTCAGATTCAGCTCTAATAGGACCTTCCCTTGCCTTATCATTAATAGTTTCCACTCCCCTCTTTGTACTCTGCTGTTTTACAGAACTCTTTGGTTCCATCATAGAACTATTTGGCATTATTTAAATTTTTTAATTTATTTTTCTGCTATATGGCTCTCTGTCATCTCCACAGAAATAAGAACTTTGTCTTGTTCAGTGCATCTGGATATATATTCAGTATATCTGGCATATAGTAGGCATTCTACCAATATGTGTTGAATGAATGAGTAAAAGAGGATGCTATGTCATTTCCATATATAGTTTTCTTTATTTAGCCTCACTGGGATTTATCTCCACTAAGTAGAAGGTATGCAGGGAGAAGTATTTCCGGTGTGTGGCAAAAGGTATCTGACCAGACAAAATCATTAAATTTAATAGCTAGAGTTGGACAATGGAAAGCACTGCAGTAACTCATTATAGAATATTTCTCTGCATCACATCCTGCTAACCAGTGATCTGATTTTACCTTAAATAAGTAGATCTGTGGCTTCTTGGTTTCTATAAAATCTTTTGATATTTTCTGTAAATATGGTGAATTTGGCCTTAAGGAAACCGCATTTTATGAGCAATATATGCATTCAGGCCACAAAAATATAATTGCAAAGAGAGCAATAGGTGTTTTAGTTTCAGAGATGTTCTTAATACACATTTGATTGTACCTAGAATGTCTACATCTAATTCAGATGACAAACCCAGTCACATCTTTTGTTTTTTTTCAATAAACTGATCATTTGCTAGAAGAATTAATCATAATTAACTCCTACGTTTTCTATAAGCTTTCCTAACTCAGTGTCTCAATGTTGACCTCTTGATCCTGGTGAAAAAAAATTTCATGTAATTTCTTTAGAAGCATTGTTACTATATTTTAAAAACATTTTTTAAATTCCAGATCTTTTTTTTTTTTTATAGAAAATTTGATTTAAGATGTGTGGGAGAGAGGTGAAAATAACTGATATAAAGACTACCACTTGATTATCATTTTGCTACTAAACATACGTTTTATCACAGTTTCTACAGCCTTATCCATGTCAGTGAACATTATACCTTTTTAAAGACATATTGTCTGGAGAGCCAGTTGTGATGTCAGAAACCCATTGAGACTTTTCCCAAGTTCTGTTCTCTACCATATCATTATAATTTTAAAATTTTAGGACCTAGAGATTTTCATCTCTTCTAAAAATTTTAGTCATAGTAATTTAAAATGAAATGGCAACGTTTGACATAAGAATAAAATATATGGGTTAGAGAATTTATTTCTATAATTTATGTAGGTCTTTCCTCAAAGTTTTTTTCATAATAGGATAGATTTTCAGGCAATTAGAAACATAGGTATTTGCCATAGTACTAATAACAAACAATGCTAATTTTTCCTAAGATAAGACCAATTTTTTTAAAGATTTTATTTATTTATTTGACAGAGAGAGATCACAAGTAGGCAGAGAAGCAGGCAGAGAGAGAGGCGGAAGCAGGCTCCTCGCCAAGCAGAGAGCCTGATTCGGGGCTCGGTCCCAGAACCCTGGGATCATGACCAGAGCCCAAGGCAGAGACTTTAACCTGCTGAGCCACCCAGGCGCCCTGATAAGACCAATTTTATTAGAGAAATTAAACAAGTGTTTTTGAATTATAAAACATTTGAATATTTTAGCTTTTGAATTTTTAAATTCTGTACTATGCTTTTAAAAAGTGTCTTATGGAACCCATGACTGGATTTTGAAATAAATGTATCGAAACCTGTCTTTTCTCAAGTGGAGTGGAATGGAATGGAATGAGTGAGCAATGGAATAGGATAGGAAAAGATAGGATAGAACAGAACAGGTAGAATAGGGAGAAAGGAAGAGAATATCCTGGTTTCAATCTAAACTATTTCTTCTTGTGGTAGAAGTAAAAAAAAAATAAGACTATGAGAATCTGTGTAAGACTGTAGAATCACTGCTTAGTTTTCTTCTGGTAAATTAGATTTGCTTGAATTCAGTCCAACTTTTTGCCTTAAGATTTGAAATAAATGTATACACAGCAATCTTTTTTCACTTATTTGATGGAGGTCAAGCCAATTATGAAAATTATCTTGATTTGGGGGCACCTGGGTGCTTCTGTTGGTTAAATGTCGGACTCTTGATTTATACTCAGGTTATCATCTCAGGGTTGTGAGATCAAATCCCTTGTTGGGTTCTGCGTTGGATGTAGAACCTGCTTAAGATTCTCTCTCCCTCTCCCTCCCTACCCTTCACTCTCTCTCTCTCTCTTAAAAAAAAAACAAAAAACTCGATTTTAACATTTAGAAGTCTGTTTCTGTTGTTTAATAGGTAGTATGGAAATAATTTGCCTATAGCAGAATTTGCCTGAAACTTTGGTTCCTTATGCCACATAAGCAAGTTTGCTACTTCTAAACATACTTTTGAAATTATATGCATATACTCTTAAAACTTTTCATTTAAATTGCTTAGTGGCAATTGTATTATCTCAAACCATGTTGATTTTAAAACTAAAGTGGAATATGATTGGGACTTAACTAACATCCTCTAAAATTCTCAGTTTACATCAATGCCATTGTAGTTCCAGATAAAGACATATCTCCAGTTGTCTAATTGCATGATATAAGAGATATGTATAATTACATTAGGAATCTTTCTTTTATTAAAGTCTAAGAGATTACTGCCTATGTTTTCTTCTTTGAGTTTTATGGTTTCGGGGGTCACACTAAGGACTTTAATCCACTTTGAGTTTATTTTTGTGTTTGGTATAAGAAAGTGGTCCAGTTTGTTTCCCTTTCTTTTCCTTCCCTTATCCCCTTTTCTTCTTCCCTCTCTTCCATTCTTCCTTCTCTTTCTTTTCTTTCTTCAGGTAGCTGTACTTTCCCCCCCCAATACCATTTATTAAAAAGCCTGCCTTTTCCCCACATTCTTACTTCCTTTGTCATAGATTAATTGACTATATAAGTGTGCATTTGGTTCTGTTTTTTTTTTCCCTAGAAAAAATTATTCCTAGATATTTTATTATTTTTGGTGCAATTGTAAGTGAGGAGAGTTTCTTAATTTCTCTTTCTACCACTTTGATATTAGTATATAGGAACCTAACAGATTTCCGTATAATAATTTTGTATCCAGCAACCTTACTGAGTTCATTTATTTGTTCTTTATTGAGTCTTAGGGCTTTCTAAATATAATACCATGTCATCGGCAAGCAATGACAACTTTACTTCTCTTTTACCAATTTGGATAACTTTTATTTATATTTCTTATCTGATTGCTACAGCTGGGCTATGTTGGATAAAAGCTGAATAAAAAGTACTATGTTGAATAAAAATCACAAGAGTGTACATCCTTGTCTTATTCCTGATCTTAGAGGAAAAGCTTTCAGTTTTTTCACCATCATATAAGATGTTAGCTGTGGCTTTTTTGTATATGGCATTTATTGTGTTGAGGTACATTTCTTCTGAATCCACTTTGTTGAGAGTTTTTATCATTAACAGATGTTGTAATTTGTTGGATGCTTTTCTGCATCTATTGGGACGATCATATTGCTTTTATCTTTCCTCTTGTTAATGTGATGTGTTACATGGACTAGTTTGGGAATGTTGAATCATTTTTGCATCCCTGGAATAAATTCCACTTGATCATGGTGAGTGATCCTCTTAATGTGTTGTTGAACATGGTTTGCTAATATTTTTTTGAGGATTTTTGGATCTATGTTCATCAGGGATATTGGCTTGTAGTGTTTTTTGTTTGTTTTATAGTATCTTTGTCTGGTTTTGGTAGCAGGTAATGGTAGCATTGTCAAAGGAATTTGGAAGTTACTCTTCCTCCTATTATTACCTTTTTTTTTTTTTTTTTTTTTTTTTTTTTGTTTGCCTAGTTTGAAAAGAATATATATTGACACTTCTTTAAGTGTTTGCTAGAATTTACCTATGAAACTATCTGGTCCTGGAATTTTGTTTGGGAGTTTTTTGATTACTGCTTCAATTTTATTACTAGTAATCAGTCTTTTCAAATTTTCTGTTTCTTCCTGTTTCAGTTTTAGAAGATTATAAATTTGTAGGTGTATATACATTTCTTCTAGGTTGTCTGATTTGTTGGCATATTATTTTTCGAAGTATCCTCTATAATCTTTTGTGTTTCTGTGGGGTTTGTTTTCTCTACACTTTCACTAAGCATGACTGGCCTTTAAATATAGAGACAGATCTTGAAATATTGTGGGTTTGGTTCAAGACCACTGCAGTAAAGTGAATATTGCAGTAAAATGAGTCAAATGAATTTTTTGGTTTCCCAGTGCACATAAAAATTATGCTTATACTCTACTGTAGTCTACTAGGCATGCAATAACATTATGTCTAAAACAAATAATGTACATACTTTAAAAAAAATACACTAATGGTGGAAAACCTTGATGGCTCAGTTAGTTAAGCATCTGCCTTTGTCTCGGGTCATGATCTCAGGGTCCTGGAATTGATCCCAATGTAGGGCTCTTTGCTTGACAGGAAGTCTGCTTCTCTCTCTCCCTCTTCCCCCTGCCCCCAACCCTTGCATACATACTCTCTCTCTCAAATAAATAAATTCTTAAAGTTAAAAAAAATTTTTAAAAGATATTTTTACTAAAAAAATTCTATCATCTGAGCTTTCAGTGAGTCATAATCTTTTTCCTGCTGAAGGGTCCTGCTTTGATATTGATGGCTGTTGACTGATGAGGATGGTGGTTGTTGAGGTTAAGGTGGCTGTGGCAATTTCTTAAAACAGGGAAACAATTGAGTATGCTGTATCGATTGACTGACTCTTTTTTTCACTAATGATTTCTTTATAGCATTTTACAACAGTAGAACTTCCATCAAAATTGGAGTCATGCCTCTCAAACCCTGTGCTGCTTTATCATTCAAGTTGATATAACAGTCTAAATCCTTATTGTCATTTCAGGTTTTCACAGTATCTTCACCAGGAGTAGATTCTATCTCAAGAAACCACTTTCTTTGCTCATTCATAAGAAGCAGCTCCTTGTTTGTTCAAGTTTGATTGTGAGACTGCAGTAATCTAGTCACATCTTCAGGCTCCACTTCCTATTCTATATCTCTTGCTATTTCTACTACATCTGGAGTTACTCCTCCACTGAAGTCCTGAAGCCCTCCAAGTCATCCCTCATCCAAATTGATGGCTGGAATCAACTTCTTCCAAACTCCTCTTAATGATGATATTTTTGCCCCTCCCATGAATCATGAATGTTCTTAATGGCATCATGATGGTGCATCCTTCCCATAAGATTTTCAGCCTACTTTTCCTTGATCCATCAGAGGAATCACACTATCCATGATAGCTATAGCCTATTAAACATATTTCTTCAAAAAGACTTGAGAATCAAAATTACACCTTGATCCATGGGCTACAGAGTAGATGATATGTTAGCAGGCATGAAGATGTTATTCTCATTGTACATCTCCATCAGAGCTCTTGGATGACCAGGTACATTGTCAGTGAAAAGTAATATTTTGGAAAGGGATCTTTTTTTTTTTTTTTTTCCTGAGCAGTAGGTCTCAACAGTGGGCTTCAAATATTCGGTAAACCATACTGTAAACAGGTACACTGTCATCCAGGCTTTGTTTTTCCAGTTATAGAGCACAGGCAGAATACACTTAGTGTAATTCTCAAGGGCCCTAGGATTTTCAGGATGGCGAAGGAGCACTGGCTTCAACTTGGTCACCAGCTGCATTAGGCAGTAGCAAGAGAGCCTGTTTTTAAAAGCTTTTTAGCCAGGCTTTGACTTCTCTATATAAGAAAATTCTACATGATATCTTCTCCCACTATATGGGTGTTTTGTCTACTTGGAAAGTGTTTTGTTTTTGTTTTTTGTTTTTTAGTGTTGACACCTTCATTTACTATCTTAGCTAGATCTTTTGGATAACTTGCTGCAGCTTCTACATCAGCGTTTGGTGCTTCACCTTGTACTTTCATATTATAGAGATGGTGCCTTTCCTTAAACCTCGTGAACCAGCCTCTGCTAGCTTCAGACTTTTCTTCTGCAGCTTCCTCACCTCTGTCAGTCTTAATGAAATTCAGATAGAGCCTTGCTCTGGATTAGGCTTTGGCATAAAGTAATGTGACTGGTTTCATCTTCTATCAAGACCACTCAAACTTTCTATGTATCAGCAATAAGACTGTTTTGCTTTCTTATCATTCATGTATCTGATGGAGGTGTACTTTTAGTTTCTTCAGAACTTTTCCTTGGCATTCACAAATTGGCTAACTGTTAGGCACCTCAGGCCTAGCTTTTGGTCTATCTTGGCTTTCAGTGTGCCTTTTTCACTAAGCTTAAACATTTCTAGGTTTTGATTTAAAGTGAGAGATGTACAACTCTCCCTTTCACTTGAACTCTTGGAGGCTATAATTGGCCTAATTAAAGTATTACTGTGACTTAGGGAATACAGAGGACTAGGAGGAGAGACATGAACAGCTGGTTGGTAGATCAGTCAAAACACACAATTTATTAAGTTCATCATCTTATAGGGGTATGGTTTGTGGTGCTTTCAGTCAATTGCAATAGTAGCATCAAAGATCAGTGATCACAGATCACCTGAAAAATATAGTAATAATGAAAAAATTTGAAACATTGCATTACCAAATGTGATGGACACAAAGTAAGGAAATACTTTTGGGAAAATGGTGCTGACACAGGGTTGCTGCAAATCTTCAATTCATAAAAACTTGTCATCTGTGAAGCACATTAAGGCAAAGTGCAATAAAACGAGGTATGCTTGTAAATTAAAACTGATTGTGTTGATTCTTAACATTCTGTAACATGAACCTTTTTTAGGCTTCCGTTTTAACATACATAACATGAATTTAACATACATTTAGCATGCAATATGTATGTATTAGTGTGCATTGCATACATTGTGTACATGACTTTAATACATGGCTGGGTGTTTCCTAGAAAAGCTTTTATCTTCCACTCTCTAGCAACTTTAAACTAATATTCTAATTGCAGTTATAAAGTGAGGTAACCTATTCCTATCTCAGAAACTCCTGCTCTGAAGATTAAATGTCATTAAATAATTGAGCCTCACAGAAACAACAAAATATATTATGCTTTCAAAATATGAATTGGTTCTTAACAAAATATTCATAGGCATTTTGGAGAATTTTGAAATAGAAAGTTGCAAAATGGCAGATAGAGAATGTATCTTTCTACCTCTGGTATAAAGCTAATTCTTCCTACAATTCTACTTAAACTTGAAATTAAGTAAATACTGATTTATGATGGCATATCAAATACTATTTTGCCTTCTCTGAAAGCATGGGGAAGTGAAAGAATTTGAATATTTTTCTTCCTTATTATTTTTTTTTCAGGTTTAATGCAATAGAGTGGAACAAGCAATGTAAGCATCATACCTGATGTATGGTTTCCATATCTCAGTTCTTTAAGCTTCATCTGAGAGTGACATCTTAATAATTGATTATTGGTTTTTTCTTTAAAATTTATTTATTTATTTTAGAGAAAGAGATAAAGGAGAATGTGAGCATGAGCAGGGGGAGGGGCAGAGAGAGAGAGAGGGAGAGGATCTCAAGCTGTCCCCCACTGAGCACAGAGACTTATGTGGGGCTTGATCTCATGACCCTGAGATCATTACCTAAACTCAGATCAATTTGGGCATTTAACCAATTGAGCCATCCAAGTGCCCCTTGATTATTGGTTTCTAAGTTGATAGCTATTCTTTTGAAAATAAGGGAATGAAACACTCATTTTATTTTATTTTATTTTTTCTTTTTATTTATTTTTAAAAAGATTTTATTTATTTATTTGACAGAGAGATACAGCAAGAGAGGGAACACAAATAGGGGAATGGGGAGAGGGAGATGCAGGCCACCCATTGAGCAGGGAGCTTGTTGCTCCATCCCAGGATGCCAGGATCATGACCTGAGTCATGGGGAGACACTTAACGACTGAGCCACCCAGGCACCCCAGGAATGAAACATTCATGCTGACGGATTTGATTCTGTTTATATGTATTTCTATTATGTAATAGGGATTTTGTTTATGTGGGCCCTTTTTAAGCAAGAAGAGATGTTATGTTAAAGTATGTTTCTTATTTTTATATTCCAGTATTCGGTGTATTCTGTATTAAGCAGTGAGATTGTGCGTGCATGTTTATAGAATTTATAGAACTATTTGATACGTGCAGTATGATATCTATGTTAAATAAATAAATAAATAAATAAATAAATAAAATACGTTTAGAAAGCTTCCATAGAAGAGTTTCCACCAAAAAAAAAAAAAAAGTAATTAGAATTTTAAACTCATAGACTATCACAGAAACTAGACTTTGGGAGGAAACTCAGAGGTTGTCCATCTTACTTTCCCACTGAGAGAACAGATTAAAGATCAAAGGATTAGATATTAAACCAAACTTCAAGTATTTCCCTAAATCCAGGGTTCTCTTCTAGATTCAGGGAAAATAAATATTTATATATATATACCTCGTGTCACCTGGGTGGTTCAGTCTGTTGTGGGGCTGACTCTTGTTTTCAGCTCAGGTCATGATCTCAGGGTTGGGATATTGAGCCCCATGTTGAGCTCCATGCTCAGCAGAGAGTCTGCATGAGATTCTCTCTCTTCTTTTCCCTCTGACCCTCCCCCACACTCATTCTCTCTCTCTCTCTAAAATAAATCTTCAGAACAAATATTTTAGCCCACTGAACCCCCCAGGCATCCCAGGACAAATATTTTAAAAAGAAAAGGTATACCTTTTATTTTGCAGAATTGTGTTGGTCAGGAGAGGCTAAGTACTGTAAAAGGCAATGCCAGAATTTCAGTGTCTTAATAAATATTTATTTCTTGTTACACTGGAGCAGGTGTAGTACTCTGCTCTACAGAGCTGTGCTGGGACCCTGCATCCTTTTTCTATCTACAGTATCCTTATCTAATTCCTGTAAGATCTGTTCACTTAACTGGGCAATGGGCAAAGAGAGGAATGGGAGGATTGCATTAAAAGATAGTTATTAGCCAGGCCAAAGAAGCATGTACCACTTTTTCTCACATTTGTCCAGAATTCAGTCCCATGCCCATGCCAACTAAGGACAGTGGAGAAAAACAGGCAAACTTGGTGCCCAGAAGGAAGGAAAAATGAGTTGATGATGAATTAGTCTTTCCTCCAAGGCCTTGACGATTACTAGTATCAATGAAAGATTGATTATTATCCCCTTGGCTCCTTTTAACCACTTCCATGTCAGCACTTAAGTAAAAATGAAGAGCCATGTATGTGTGGAATTTGCAATTAAATCTGAGGATTTTAATAAGCATTCCAATTAGTAGAATGATTCTTCTCTTACTTTGTGAGGCTCTCTGACTTATTAAAATAAGGCCATTTTTAGTTGAAGCAATAAATAGGAATTTTTTTCAAGTGTCATTGTAATTTGGGTTATTAAAATGGTAGTGCTCAGTGGTATTAACACAACTGACTTTCCTTGTACTTTGGATTCTATACAGAGATGGCTATTGTGGGGGCTCTCATCTAAAAAACAATTGTGAAATGTTTGTATAAACCTGTCCTTCATCCTGGGTGACAGATACACATTCATGCATAATGGACACACATCTGTATAAAGGCATTGCCACTTGTTAAAAAAAAATGACAGTATTACCCTTCAATCAAAGAATGCTATAATAGCCAAAGTCAATGTTAGCAATTGAGATAATATTCCAAGAAATTGCTTAATTCACCTGGCATAAACTTTAATAGTGGAATTCCCCAAACATATTTAAGTTAAAGCAAGCACTTAAAATTTATGTAGGTGGGGCGCCTGGGTGGCTCAGTGGGTTAGAGCCTCTGCCTTCGGCTCAGGTTATGATCTCAGGGTCCCGAGATCGAGCCCCACATCGGGCTCTCTGCTCAGCGGGGAGCCTGCTTCCTCCTCTCTCTCTGCCTGCCTCTCTGCCTACTTGTGATCTCTGTCTGTCAAATAAATAAAGAAAATCTTTAAAAAAATTATGTAGGAACACCACAGGATACAGACAACCGAAAGGGAAAATGAAAATTGCTTACATTTGGGATCGGATCAGCTCCTACATTTCAGTGACCACCCACTTTATAGATACATGTATTGCTTATATATCATTACCTTTAATACACACACACAAGTTAATAGACATATTCCCATGTCCCCAGTCTTTCTTTCTTTTCTGCTTATGGAATGAACTCCAAATTCATTTGTTGTCATCCCAGATTTTCTCCAATTTGGCCTTACTAGGTTTTCAACATTATTTTCCAATCTGATATATAAACTTGGTACTCTGTGAAAAGTGTTCTTCCCTGTGTGTATATATCTGCCCTCCTTTCCCCTGCCCTCTTACCATGAGTGGATTTGTGTTAACCATAATATGATTTTTAAACTTACTTTTAACTACTAAGGCTACTGCTTCATGATCCGATCTCACCAGAAATTCGATAGTTCAGTCTGGATTTCAAGACCAGCCATTCTTTTTTTTTTTTAATTCAATTAATTAATGTGTGGTATATAATTAGTTTCAGAGGTAGAGTTCAATGGTTCATCAGTTGCGTATAACACTCAGTGCTCATCATCACATCACGTGCCTCCTTAATGCTGTTACCCCATCCTTCCATCTACCTTCCCTCCACAAGCCTGTTTGTTTCCTATAGTTGAGTCTCGTATGATTTGTCTCCCTCTCTGATGATGTCTTATTTTATTTTTCTCTCATTCCTCTATCCTCCTCTGTTTTGTTTCTTAAGGTCCACATATGAATGAAATCTTATGAAAATTGTCTTTCTCTGATTGACTTATTTCACTTAGCACAATGCCTTCTAGTTCTATCCACATTGTTGTAAATGGCAAGATTTCTTTCTCTTTTTCTTTTTCTTTTTTTTCTTTTTTTGATGGCTAAGTAATATCCCATTGTATATGTACCACAACCTCTTTATCTATTCATCTGTCAATGGACATCTGGGCTCTTTCCATAATTTGGCTATTGTGGACATTGCTGCTATAAACATTGAGGAGTTTTGACAACAATTCCCCAAGTTTTTTGTGTGTGGATTCTTTGGGATTTACTATATCTAGGATCATGTTGTCTTAAAAAAATATTATTTTATTTCTTCCTTTCCAATATGGACATCTTTTATTTCTTCATTGTTCTGGGTACAACTTCCAGTATAATGTTTAATAACAGTGGTAAAAGTAGACATTTTTAGTTTCTGATCTTAGGGGTAAACACGTGATGCCTTTAAATGTTTTGTCAACTGAAACATTTGTCCTTTTTTGTTCTAGATTTAGTAAAGATAAATTGTAACTTTATAGAAGACAAGGTAAACATGAAGATTTCTGATTATTTTTAGTGTTTATTTTTATTTTTAAATTTTTTATTGTGTTATGTTACTCACCATACAGTACATTGTTAGTTTTTGATATAGTGCTCCATGATTCATTGTTTGCATATAACACCCAGTTCTCCATGCAATCCATGCCCTCCTTAATACCCATCACCAGGCTCATCCATCTCTCCTTCCTTCAAAAATCTATTTGTTTCCTGGCGTCCATAGTCTTTTGTTGTTCATCTCCCACTCCAATTTCTCCCCCTTCATTTTTCCCTTCTCCTGATGTCCTCCATACTATTCCTTACTTTCCACAAATAAGTGAAACTATTTTGATAATTGATTTTCTCAACTTGACTTATTTTCATTTAGCATGATCTCCTCCAGTCCCATCTATGTTGATGTAAAAGTTGGGTATTCATCCTTTCTAATGGCTAAGTAATATTCCATCATGTGTATGGATCACATATTTAACCATTTGTCTACTGAAGGGCATCTTGGGTATTTCCACATTTTGGCTATTGTGGACATGGCTGCTATGAACATTGGGGTACATATGGCCCTTCTTTTCACTACATCTATATCCTTGGGGTAAATACCCAGTAGTGCAATTGCTGGGTCATAGGGTAGCTCTATTTTTAATTTTCTGAGAAACCTCCACACTGTTCTGGAATTTCTGATATGTAAACACATACATTAAAAACCAAGTATTATGTCTATGTCACTATGATATGATACTCCATTATAATTTAACTGGGATATGATAATTGGTGAAGTTGAATAGCTTTCATATGGTTCTTTTTTAAATTTTATTTATTTATTTATTTATTTTTATTTGACAGACAGAAATCACAACCAGGCAGAGAAGCAGGCAGAGAGAGAGGAGGAAACGGGCTCCCTGCTGAGCAGAGGGCCCAATGTAGGGCTCGATCCCAGGACCTTGGGATCATGACCTGAACCAAAGGCAGAGGCTTTAACCCACTGAGCCACCCAGGCGCCCCCTTTCATATGTTTCTTATATGTATTCTTTAGTCAATTTCTCACTCATAAATTTGTTTTAATTTTTGTTTTTGTCTTTTTTCATTAACATGCAAGTTATTATATTAAGACTATTATCCTTTGCCTATTTTATATCTTATAACAGTGTTTCCTAATGTGGTTTATATCTTAGTTTTTTAAAATGTTTTTCCATACAGTTTTTAAATTCTGTGATGTAAAATTTACTTATCCTTTATTTTATTATTCCAGGCTTCACATCTTTCTTTAAAAAGTCTGTCTTGGTAAAATAAAGTGAGTAATATTGTTGATCTCCAAAATATTTTTGGAAACTTTACAAACTCTTGAAACCCAAATGTAGGAGAATTTTATACCAACTACAAGTGATAAATTGGTAGTGACATTAAAAATATATATGAATAATTTTGGTGATCCTTGGAGATGAATAAGTTCAGGAAGCGTAAATAGAAGTAGTGCAAAATTTTTTCTCACATACAAAGTTTAAACATTTCCTTACAAGGGAAAAACAGAAACTGTTGAGCATAAACTGGACAATTTTAAGTTTAGAACATGGCAACTTCCGACTCATTGTGATTTCTTTAAGACTGACATTTCTAGTATAATCCTTCCTCCATTCTGGAAATGGCTACCATCGACATCCTTCTTTGTGGCTCAGATATTGATTTTCAGAATCTCTTATTAAAACAAAGAGCTGTGACACTACTATATAGAACTCATGTAACAAAGACCACCAATATATTATACTTTATTACAGTTATCCTGAAAAAGTGGGGAACATAATAAAAGCCAATCCTTATTTAGATATTGTTGCATACCAGACATGGTTTTAAGTGTTTTACATACATTTCCATCTTAATTGTCACATCCCATCCTTATGAAGTAGAAACTATGCAGTAGCCCCATGTTATGGATGAAGATGGGTGGCATAGGGTGGTTGAGTAACTTCCCCGAGGTCGCAGAACTAGTCCTTTGGAGAGCCAGTATTCATACTTAGGTAGTCTGCCTCTAGATTTTGTGCCCTCCGTATGACTGGCCAGTTTGGATTGCAAGAGCAATACAAGCAATATTTTGAACACCATGTTGAACAAAAAGAAGATAGTAGTTACCCAATTCTGACAAGCTTTAGATTTCCAAATACAGTACAAATCAAGACCTTTAAATAACCTGTACTAGGTATGGTACCATTTCTGGTGAAGGAATGTGTATTTGTTTCAGATACTGATCTTTGACCCAACACAGCTGATATACAATACAGTTAGTATAACCTGATTAAAATTAAGAAAGACCATAATAGAGTTTGTTAACTTGCAGATAAAAAGACAATAAAATTCTTGGGTCAGGAGTTCTAACCCAAGATGAGGAATTAAGATACTTAGCTGTCAGGCCATATACAAGATTTGTACCAAATTCTGATCAGATCTAAGCAAAATGTACTGAACATTAATTGATCACATACCTGGGTATATCAGAAAGGGAAAATTTCATTAATACAGACTATTGAAACCTTACCTCTTTCATTTAAAACTGAATATTTTGGGCGTCTGGGTGGCTCAATGGGTTAAAGCCTCTGCCTTTGGCTCAGGTCATCGTCTCAGGGTCCTGGGATCGAGTCCTGCATCGGGCTCTCTGCTTGGCGGGGAGCCTGCTTCCTCTTCTCTCTCTCTCTCTCTCTGCCTACCTGTGATCTCTCTGTGTCAAATAAATAAATAGAAAATCTTTTAAAAATATAAAACTGAATATTTTATCCATTGAACCCATGTACAAGCAGTTCTGATTCTATTTGGAATAAAAAAGAAGTGATCTCAAATACAATGGCTTTAAATTAGCTAATGGCTTCAATGTGTTCTAATACTTATCTTTTTTTTTTTTTAAAGATTTTATTTATTTATTTGACAGACAGAGATCACAAGTACACAGAGAGGCAGGCAGAGAGAGAGAGAGGAGGAAGCAGGCTGTCGTTAGAGCAGAGAGCCCTATGCGGGGCTCGATCCCATGATCCTGGGATCATGACCCGAGCCGAAGGCAGCGGCTTTAACTCACTGAGCCACTGAGGCACCCCTCTAATACTTATCTTATGTTGTATATCAAATC
This sequence comes from Taxidea taxus jeffersonii, assembly GCA_003697995.1. NCBI lineage: Eukaryota > Metazoa > Chordata > Mammalia > Carnivora > Mustelidae > Taxidea > Taxidea taxus. The sequence continues at coordinate 37,965 of RCUC01151311.1, forward strand.
ACATAAAGGCATGCAAAAACAGTTGAGAGAAATATAAAACTCTATGTAGTTTTAATTACTTTGGTAATTAAAGTTTAAATCAAGAACCACCGAAGTTACAAGAGTACTGTTAAGAGAAAAGGGAGGGCAATGAGGAAGCAGAAAGGCAGCTGATAGATAGCAGAGGGAGCACAGGGAGACTGGTATGGTTCTCAAGGCATATTTTCTCCATTTCACCAATTTCCCATGGGTAGGCCCTGGATATTGGGTCTTTTATCCACAATATTACTTTCTGAAGGGAATTGTTACTGTGCCTGTTATATTGGTTTCTTTTCCTGTGAAGAAATGTGCAAACATCAAAGAGGTTTTCTGTTAGAATCAAAGTACTCCTCAATTGGAAACCTTCTTAAATAATGGATGGCACTTGAAGATGTTGGTTGTCATTTTTAATAATTAACTATGTCTAATTTTGGCAGTAACTGAACTTTTATTTTCTGTGAGAGCTTGACACACTACTTGATTTAGAGGAGGAAGATATTTAAATATGGCACAGTGCTTAGAGCCACAAATTCTGAATAAATTTCCTACTCCACAGTATGATACTTTTTTTCAGGTGACTTTTCCTCCTTTCACAGATAAATAGACATATGTAGGTGGATTGATAAGTGGGTAGGTAGATTGATTAATTTGTAGATAGACTGGTGTAAGTAAGATAAAAAATACTCAATTAAACTTTATAATAACGAATCTCTTTAATTTCAAATATTTTTAAGAACACTACTTCATTATGACTTATAGTTAGGTAATTGTTACTAAACTGTACCATACACAAGGATTTCATCTTATACAACTGGGTATTCTTCAAAGTTACCAGTAAAATATTTTGAATATAGCAGGCCCTCAATAAATATTTGCTGAATTGGACTGATACATATTTTTATTCTAATTATCCAAGTGGTTTTTTACAAGTAGTTTTTACAAAATTAAATTTACTTATATTATGTATTTGGGAAATTTGAAGTCCATGTGATTTTGCTTGTAAGTAGCCAAGAAATTGCCCCAACTTTGCTGTCTATAAGATTGTCTAAATCCATATTTTAGTGTTTTGGATTTGAAACAAATAGGCCTACCTGAAGTAAAAAATCATATGGCAGATAGTTGTCATATTTTGTTTACCCAACATTTATAATGAGCATATTATGCCAGTCACTGTTCTAAGCACTTTAAAAATTACTGGGAAAATGTAGTTCTAGAAAACACATATGGGAAAATATTCAGTTGAGAAGTTTGAATTATGCTCTATTATGTTAGTGTTTACAAAATATACTTATTAGTAGATTTCATGTTATTACAGCCATGAAGGCTAGACATCACTGGAATAAAAATGAAAACTGTTTTTGCAAGATGAGGAATTAATCATTATCATTTTATTTTTGTACCAGTTCAATTTTTCATGATCTAGATCTTCTTTGGAGAATGTAGATTGAGAGTTATGATGCTCTGCCCTGTGGGAAGTGTCAAGATAGGAATCTTCTGGGAAGCTTTTCACATTGGATTTAAGCAATGAGAGGTTCGGTTTTTGTAGATCTTGGGATAAAAGAGGCTGAATCTGTAGTTAATAAGGAAGAGGAGACAGACAGCAGAGCTTGTAATCATAAGCTAAGTGTGAATTTAGGAGTAAAATAGTGATCACACCCCCCCTCATGATCTTGTTTAAATACATGCATGCAAATATAAATATTTTTGTTTATATTTATTAGTAATTTAATGCTTGTAGGTTTTATTTTATACTTCCATTATTACTAATAAAAGCATAGCAGCAGCTGATATATCATTAAGAAGCCTTAGAAATGTGATCAGTTGGGGTGCCTGGGTGGCTCAGTCAGGTAAGGGTCTGCCTTCGGCTCAGGTCATGGTCACAGGGTCCGGGGATCCAGCCCCGCATGGGGCTCCCTGCTCAGCGGGGCGTCTGCTTCTCCCTCTCTCTCTACACCCTGGCTTGTGCTCTCTCTCTGTTATTTACTTCCAGTCTCTCAAAGAAATAAATAAAATCCTAAAAAGCTGTGATCATTTTAGGAGAAATTTCTATAGTCTGCATTGAGGATTTTAACTACATTTGAAAACTTAATCCTCAGTCTCTATTTCTCACATGGCACAATTGTTATATTTTACAAAATAGTCACATGGTGTTCTCAATACAAATTTGTATTTAGTAATTGATGGATAATCATTAATTCTCATGGTAATGTTTATTTGAATTTCCCCCTAATATTCCTTTTCTTAAACACTGCCTCTTTTCCTTCAAAACTGTAGATTATTGATGTAGCTTCTTTGATGGTTTTCAAGAGTTAATTTTATATCCTCTCTAATTAACTGAGATGCTGGGTATCATATAGGAAATTTCCTGTCTTACAACTTTTTTCACAAAACTATGAAAGACCAGAGTGTTGTAGATTTACTTCATTTGCAGGTACATTAGAAAACCCTGTTACTTTTATCTCATTAGAAAACCCTGTTACTTTTTCCAGATTGAAATCTAACACTGTCACCTTCAGTATGGAAAATGTTTTTTAAAAATGCATGTTTGATTATCATTTAAGACTGCAGAAATAGTGGGGGATACAGACATCTGCCACTACACATACAGATTGATAATGACTTTGCCTGTACTCTGGCCTGATGCGTATCCTGTCAGATAATTAAGACAAGAAGAGAACTCATCAAAGTAAAATGGCCAGATGCTCACAGATTGATGAAAAGACATTGTCTCTAATCTTTAAATGTTCAAAGTGTTCAAAGAAGATACTATTTATTATAAATGTAAAAATAAATCTATCAAACCTAACTTCTACTTTAGGGATATGCCCAAGCATCTCAATCCCAAAATGTTTGCTTCTCATCAGCTTCCATGCTCACCATCTCGTCTTTACTGTTAGTCCTTTATCAAATTTGATGTTCTCTGGATCTTGGAACCTTGAGGATCTCAAAGATGCCCTACGCTTTTTGTAACCATTTTTGTTCATTTCATTTTCTGCCTGTGTTTACAAATCTCTTTATTTATTTTTAATTTTTTTAACTTTATTTTATTTTTATAGTGTTCCAAGATTCATTGTTTATGTACCACTATGTTCATAATTTTTAGTCCCTTCCTATGTTTTAGTCTCTCAGATTCCTTCCAGCAATATTTTGTTTTCATGTCATCTTGGGCCTCATGATCTGCCATTTAGTTTTGTTTTCACCACCAACTGAAGACTCCCTTGGCCCTTGATCTTTCACTTCTGGTCTCTTGGTAGAGAACTCTGTCCTTTACTGCCCATACTGTCCACATTCCTCCTAGAGTGCTGAGAGAACTAACCAAATTGTGGTCATGATTTACCATGAATCACTCATTTTCATAAGTGATTGACTTAATTCTGGGGGAGGAAACAACTCATGCAGGTCTATATTTTAACAGTTGAAACTAAAGAGATGTCTTTTTAATTTTGAGTGAAAAAAATCCAAGCTCAAACAAAGCATCTTTGTTTAGTTCTAAAATTAAAAGGATTGGACAAACCTAAAGAAAGTAAATCCTTGTGAAATATAGACTTACATAACTATCTTATTTCTTCAACTGTTAATCATATATTTTAATGGATAGAGCAGTAGACTGGGGACAAGGGAATTAATTAGTAGGAAATTGAATTAATTATTACACAATGTATATTTATTTCTATCATTGGTTGGAAGAACAAATGAAAGCATTTTTTATATTAAAATTTATGATATACTAATTCCCCTATCCTTAAATACATAATTCTCTCTATGTTTGTGTGCATTAGCTTACAATATGACCATTTAAATATAAAATGAATCTGTGTTTGGGATATTCCAGGGCCCTTGACTTTGGAAATGAAATTCATGGCAAAATGCAGCTATATTTAATATGTTCAACTTGAATTGAACTTTTTCACATTATAGACCTTTCAGATATATCATTATCCTATAGTAGTTTTGTGCAAGGAAATTATTCATTTCATTAGTACTGTTTCTTAAACAAAACATTTTCAATTTTCACATAATGCAGTTTAAAATGATGAGCTCTGGTTCTTTGGGGAATTATTCAAATTATAGAAGTCAGAGAAGTAATGTGTGTCAGCTACAAAGCCCTAGGGATCTTAACAGAAAAAAAATCTCTCCGAACCATAAAAATAAATGCTGATACAAAGAATATCCTTTATGCTCAAATAAAGATGAACTTTATATAATGAACAATAAAAGACTGAATCTAGTGTCTGTTTTATTTTTTTCTGCACTAATTGCTCCTATAACAAATCTGAAAAGTGAGCTCTATATGGTTATTACAACAAGCACATTAGCTTAGGAAGTTACTCTAGAAAATTCAGAAGGCAGCAGTCCTCCCTTCATAAATTTCCCCCCAAAATGGGCATTTTGTATGTATAGGTAGACTTGTTACTTATATATGATATAGGGAAGCTCTTAATCATAGTCCAAAATAGTCCAGCTTCTTTATACAGTTAAAAGTAGTTGTTTGTTTACTGAGGCTCCACATGTTAAAGTTTCAGAAATTCCTTACATGATGGTTGTAGATATTATATGTAACAATATCAAGGTCAAATAACTTAGGGAAGACAAATAAAAATGCAAACAGCAAACATTGTCCATTGGATTTTAATTCTCTACTGAAAGACCAAAAAGAAAACTAACTATAATACTGTTATTTAAAGCATTTGCTGGTTGTCTGAATTAGGTCATTAGGAGTTTAGAAGGAGATTGGAATTGTATGCTTCCATAATGAATGTGAGGATGTATCAGGAAAAATAGTAGTGAAGGGTGAGGAAATAGTGAGGTGGAGTAAAAGGGACCCAACACTTGACATCGGGAGAAGGGAGGTAAAGAAGAAAGTGATATTTTCATATATGTGCCTTATATGTATGTTGTTAAGTATATACAGACCTGAGGACAAATATAAAATTATTAAGATTTATGAAATCTGTATTTCATTAATATTAATATAATATTAAGATTTATCAAATCCTAATTTGATTGAAAGTCCTTATCAGTCAAATTAAGCATTTGAAGGTATATATCTTATCTTTAGGAAATCTGTCAGATATAAATGTGTGTGTTTACTACCCTGTGATATTTATTCATTGAATTCACTATTCTAAAAAAGTTTATTTTGTATTAAGTTAATATGCCTCCTGTAGAGAATCCATGTATTTTTTTATTAGGTAGGTAAAAGGTGTAAGGAGACTTTACAATAGAATATATCGGACTCTATGGAAACTATATGAAAAAATGTAAGCATTAGACCCACCAAGTCAGTGGTTATACTTTCTGGACTGTTCTGTTAGTGTTATCCTTTCTGGGTATTTTTATTCAAAGTGTTTTGGATGACAAGAATAATAAAGTACTAGATAAAGTTTTTAAAAATTGCTTTGTTATTACTTAAGCTGCACTCTGTAGGCTTATTGATGATCTCATGCTTTCTCAGAGTTGTGTGTGGGATTATCCTATACATTTCCATGTAGCCTTATTAGAATATGGATGACTGAAAAAACCTTAAGAATTATTTCCTTTTACTTTGTTTTGATTTTTTTTTGTTTAGTAGAGTCTTTAAAATTTTTTTATTTAAATTCCAGTTGGTTAATATACTTTAAGCTCCTTCTTAATAACCTAGTTTTATCTAATCTGCTGATAATGCCCAGTAACCTAATATGAATGGGTTAGTGATGACTTCATTACCACCTTGGTATTTCATCTGATTTTATACCTACCAGTAATTCAGAGATTGTTCAGCAAAACTAACATGATCTGCAAATGTGTTTTTTTTTTTTTATTCTGGATCCTCAAATCTTGTGCTGTGCTCAATTTATGGATAGGCAAAACCATTGTCCCTTCATTAAGGCACCTCATTCTGCCGCTCTTCTGTTGTACTTGCCCTAGTCTAAATGGGCAGACAGAACAGTTTATGATGAGACCAAAGAGTATATTTCCCAGGCAGTGAAAAGTGTGAAACTAATAATCAAAGGTAATAATACCTATGTGAAAAAAAAGTCAAAAATTAAGTGAAATCTGTAGGCTTTTCGTTGTAGCTTAGGGAAAAAAAAAAAAGTAAAAGCTATGTAGCTGTGAATCTTCAAGTATCACACTACGCGTATAAGAACCATCAAGGACATTTGCTTAAAAACAGGATTGCTGGACCCTGCTCCAGGCACACTGACTCAGAATCTCTGAAGACAGAGCACAGGAAAGTGCATTTTTAAAAAAAGATTTTATTTATTTATTTGACACAGAGAGAGAGGTCACAAGGAGGCAGAGAGGCAGGCAGAGGTAGAGGGGGGAAGCAGGCTCCCTTCTGAGCAGAGAGCCCGATGCAGGGCTCGATCCCAGGACCTTGAGATCATGACCTGAGCCGAAGGCAGAGGCTTAACCCACTGAGCCACCCAGGCGCCCCAGGAAAGTGCATTTTTTAACACCTTTCCCAGCCAAAGTCTGATGACCACTTTCCAAAAAGTGCACTTTCACATACCAAGACAATTTCAATTTCTGTTTCTCTATCTTGATACCATCTTGACATCTGCCTCTCATCTTCTCATCTTTTTTTAACCTTAATTTGTCATCTGTCGTGCACGCATGTGAAACTGCTTGTTTCACATACCTTCCCTTATCAAGTTCAGTTTTCCTCCACCCCAAATATCCTTTTCCTTTTCCCCCTCCTCCTAAGAATTTTCACTAAGTCATTTGGAATTCTTGCTCTGTGAAGGAATAGCCACATATCCCAACTTGTTTCCTGGATTCTTTGAGTTAACTTCTTTTCCTTAAGCCAGTTGTTACTCAAGAAGAAGAATACAGTTTGGGGTGCCTGGGTACCCTCTGCCTCTGCCTTCGGCTCTCAGGGTCCTGCAATCAGGCTCTGCATTGGGCTCTCTGCTCGGCGGGGAGCCTGCTACATCCTCTCTGTCTGCCTCTTTGCCTACTTGTGATCTCTCTTTCTGTCAAATAAATAAATAAAATCTTAAAAAAAAATAAGAAGAAAAAGAAGAATACAATTTGACCTGAAACATGCTATAAATGAAATCATATATTCTTACTTGTTTCCTGTGTCATGGAACCAGTAGATCTTTCCTTATCTCCTCACCATAGATTCAATATTCTTCTTCTTTTATCTTACTGCAAGTAACATACAAAAAAAATACAAATATAATGATTCTGGAAAGTAAAAGTGCCTCCTAATTCTAGAGCTGAGAGCTTAAAAAAAAAAAAGTCAAAAATCACTGATTCTACACCTTACCTGAATTTAGTCCTCTAACCTTGTATCAAGCTTTAACCAGAGGAGCAAAACCAGGAGGAGAAATATATTAGGAGATTTATTACGAGGACTTGGCTCACCAGATTGTGGTGACTTACTAAGCAAGTCTAAAATCTGTAGGGCATGCTATAAGGAAGGGGAGACTAGAACTCTCAGACTGAATATTCTGCCACAAGATAATGACTTTTCTCAGGGAATCCTCAGCTCTGCCTTTCATGTGATTGAATCAGGCACACTCAGATTATCTAAAATAATCTCCTTATTCAACATCAACTGATTATAGACTTTAATCACATCTACATAATACCTGTGTGGTAACACCTAGCTTAGCTGTTTGATTGTGTAACTGAGGTCTGTAGCCTGGACAAATTAACAGATCCAAAACCACCCCCCCCCAAAAAAAAATCACAGGCAGTGTTGGAGTTTTTATTTATTTGATGTAGTGTTTTCTGTATTGGTGGTCATAGCAAATTTTCCTAAATAGAAGTTTTTATGCATATGCGGTACTTAAATTTATCCTTTTTCTGGAAATTATCCCCCCAGAGAATACTATAAGCCTATGATTCACTGGTGAGCCTATTAGTCAATAGTTTGATAAAATTTATAGCTGTGTTTCCAGTCTTTTAATGGCTCTCTCAGAGTCATCAAAATCCATACTTAAATGCCATGTTCAATATAATTAAATATTTAACAGTTATAGAAAATCTCTTAAGCTTTGTCCTGATTCCCCTCATAACAGCTTGATTAGGGGAAATGCCTACTTACCAACAACTCCGGACAAATGTTAAAAAACATTATTCCTGAAAGATTTATAATAATTTGGAGAATCGTTTTAAGTAAACATCAAATTCCCTAGTATAACATTGATTCATATGACAGCCACATCATTTTTACTGTCCACCAAAAGCAGACAGGCTTAGGGATTTTGTGTGCGTGTGTTTGGTGCTCACATCAAGGAGATAAAGCAAACAACATTTCATATTATCAGAAATCAAGTAACAACGCATGAGATTGTTGAAAAATAAAAGGTCACTAATGTATTTAACATGGCTTTGGGTGTGAAAAATAGGAACTTTTTAAAGGATTTGTGTTCTGAACCCATTATGTCCTTTGATGATTGAAATAAATGGAAACCCATAGAAATGGATCTCCATATTGGACTGAGATTCTTTTTGCCTGTTAATATTGCAAAAACAACTGCTAATTGTGCAAATATGGTTATCTGTGTTTAAAAAGAATGCAAAACACGTGATACACAACTGTCCTGGGACAAATTTATGATGGCAAAATGCCAGGAACAAGCATGTTTTTCCTTTTTTGTGGTAATTACTGCCCTTCTGAATGTTGCACAGGGAAGGAGGAAAGCCTTTTATTATTGTTCTCCCAACTCAGATGTAACAAAGCAGAATGTCAGGAACACAATGAGCTTTCACATTATGGCCGCTTGGTATTTTGGTGTCTATATTACCTTTTGGAGTTTATTCCTTTTACTGGAAATAGTGAGGATCAGAAGGCATGTTTCCTAAAATTGGTAATTATATGAAATGAATGAACTATAATCTCCTTGTTCCCAAACTCCCTGGCACTGTACATGGATACATAGAAGTGTGTCCTTGGTAGAAATAGTAAACAACTGAGACCTCAGACAGTAGCTCTACTGAGGGCTGTTCTTCTGGTAGCTATTCCTTCAAGGAGACCGTCTCCAGTTCCTATGTAATGTGAGATTAGCAGGCTCACCTATTTGTTCTAAGCTTGTTGCATTACTTACTAGATATTGGAGGGTTATTCTGATGCTCAAATGAGATGAGGTATGTAAAGCACTATGTAAATTATAAACACTTGCATTAGTAATTATGCTAGAGTATTTTAACCATTTAGATGAAGAGTGAGGCATTCAGTCTTGTATGCAAATGTTTGACATCATGTAGACAAACCATTTGAATGACAGGCTGAATTTCTTATTTGTCTTTGGAGACTTGACATCATGTAACTGTTTTGAACATACTGGAATATTTTATCAGATAGTAACTAGTCTGGCAGGTTGTTTTTTGAAGACATTTGTTGGAAGAATAAGTTCTTTTTATAGTGGCTCTATAATTGACATTTTTGAATTTCTTTTTGCATTAAATATATTTAGTATGGCAATGTATTTTGGAGCTGCAAATTGTCAATAAGCATATACCCAGATTGTTAATGAGCATGTAGAGTGGTAAGTGATTCAGTGTAAATTTCAACCAGAAAATATTCATCTTCTCAGATGACAGGGTGTCAGACAAGAAAAATTACATGTAAAATTAAGACATTAGTAGAGAGTTCCTTTCTGACCCCTCCTACCCTGCCAGCTCCACCCCACTGTTTGTTACTTGTGTGGTCATTTTTTTTTTTTTAAAGATTTTGTTTATTTATTTGATAGAGATCACACAAGTAGGCAGAGAGGCAGGCAGAGAGGGGAGGGGAGAAGCAGGCTCCCTGCTGAGCAAGGAGCCCGACGCGGGACTCGATCCCAGGACGCCGGGATCATGACCTGAGCCGAAGGCAGCAGATCAACCCACTGAGCCACCCAGGTGTCCCTTGTGTGGTCATTTTTAAAAAATTCTTTCTCTTAATGGACTTTATTTTTTAGAACAGTTTTAGATTCACAGCTAAATTGAGCAGAGAATAGAGAAAGATCCCGTAAAGCCTCTTTCCCCACTTTATGGCCTTCTTCCATCAGCATCCCATACCAGAGTGGTGGGTTTATTACAACGGATGAGCCAACACTGACAGACATCATCAACCAAAGTCCATAGTTCACATTAAAATTCACTCATGATGTTGGACATTCTCTGAGTTTGGACAAAGGCATACTAACATCCAGTCACCATTATAATATAACACAGAATATTTATACTACCCTAAAAATCCTAGTTCTCTACCTATTCATCCTTTCCTGCCCCTGCACCCCTAGCAACCATGGTGGATTTTTTGTTGTTATTTTTGCTATGGTTTTTTTACTGTCTCTGTAGTTTTGCCTTTTCCAGGATGACGTAGTGTTGGAATCCTACTAGACTTGTGTTATCATGTACCTTTTGAGTGCATGACTGAGATTGGCTTCTTTCACTTAGTAACATTCCAGTTAAGTTCCCTGTCTTTTCATGGCTTGATAACGTATTTTCTCTTTAATACTGAATAATACTCTGCTGTCTCATTGTACCGCAGCTTATCCATCCACCTACTGAAAGGCATCTTGGTTGCTTCCAAGTTTGAGCAATTATAAATAACAGTGCTGTAAACACCCATGTGCAGATTTTAGTGTGGACCTAAGTTTTCAGCACCTTTTGCTAAATATTAAGGAGTTCAGTGGCTGGATTATATGGTATAAAATTATGTTTAGGGATGCCAGGGTGGCTCAGTTGGTTAAGCAGCTGCCTTCGGCTCAGGTCATGATCCCAGCATCCTGGGATCGAGTCCCACATCAGGCTCCTTGCTCAGCAGTGAGCCTGCTTCTCCCTCTGCCTCTGCCTGCCACTCTGTCTGCCTGTGCTCGCTCTCTCTAATAAATAAATAAAATCTTTAAAAAAAAAATTATGTTTAGTTTTTGAAGAACCTGCTAAGTTGTCTTACGGTGTGGCTGTACCATTATGCATTCCCACCAGCAAGGAATGAGAGAGTTCCTATTCCTTGTCAGCATTGGGTGTTGTCAGTGTTCTAGATTTTGGCCAATTTTAATAGGTATGTAATGGTATCTCATTGTTTTAATTTGCATTTCCCTGGGGACTTATGATGTGGAGCATTTTTTCATATGCTTATTTGCCATTTGTGTGTATCTTCTTTAGAGAGGTATCTTTTAAGATCTTTGGTTCATTTTTTTTTAAAGATTTTATTTATTTGTTAGAGAGAGAGAGTGAGCACATGCCTACTTGTGATATCTCTCTGTCAAAATAAATAAATAAAATCTTAAAAAAAAAAAGCCATTGCCATATCAAAGGTCATCTAGATTTTTTCCCATGTTACATTTTAGGCGTTTTGTAGTTGTGCATTTATACTTAGGTCTGTGACTGATTTTTAATTAATTTTTACAAAAGGGGCAAAGTCTCTGTCTATATTCTTTTTTTTTTCCTTTTTTGCATATGGATGTTTAGTTGTTCCAGCACCATTTGCTAAAAAGTCTACCTTTTTTCTATTGTATTGTCTTTGCTCCTTTGTCAAAGGTCAGGTGACTGTATTTATGTGGTCTATTTTGGGGCCTGCTATTCTGTTCCATTTATCTATTTGTCTCTTTCGTCAATACCACAGTGTTACTATAGATTTATAAGTTTTAAAATTGTATGGTGTCAAAAAATAAATAAAGTTTCATAGTGTTAGTTCTTGGATTCATTTTCCTTCAGTATTGTGTTGGCTATTCTATGTCTTTTGCCCTTCAATATGCTATGATATGAATATTTTTATCTCTGCCCCTCCATCAATATGCCAAAACCTAACTCCCAAGGTAATGGTAATAAGAGGTGAAACCATTGAGAGATGATTAAATCATGAAGGTAGAACCCTCATGAATGGGATTAATGTCATTATGGAGGAGGCCTTCCATATATCTCTTTCCCCTTGTACGCTGAAGTTACAAAAAATCTGCAACCTGAAAAAGAACCCTTACTAGGCCATGCTAGTACCCTGATGTTGGAATACCACCCTCCAGAAATGTGAGAAATAAATTTATGTTTGTAAGCCACCCACCATAAAGGGTCTTAGACACTAAAAACTTCATAATTGGGGTGCCCCGCTGACTCAATCTGTAGAGCCTGGGACACATGATCTCAGGGTCATGAGTTCAAGCTCCACATTGGGCCTAGAGCTTACTTAAAACCAAACAAAAA
>RCUC01151312.1:0-11329 GCA_003697995.1 Taxidea taxus jeffersonii
GCCTATAGGTGGACATGAAAGGGATTTATCATGAAAACTTGGAAGAATTACACCATCTACTATGAGGATGGAAAAAAATAATCCAAGAGCAATTCATGTCACCAGTAATAGGGAAGAGCCAACATGGTACCAGATTCAGACGGTAAAAGTGTCCTTTGTAGACATGGCTCACAGTTGGTCTTTGGAAGTTGGGTAGAATTCCGCACTAAGGAGAAGCAGCAAGAAGCCAAAGTGAATGGTTTTGGCCAGGGAATGACAGAGTGTGGATGAGAGTATAAAATATGGCATGTGATTGGAGGAGAAGTGGGAAATACGACTGAAAATGCAGCTTAGTGCCAGATTATGGGAAACCTTGAGAATCTGGCTGCAGGACTTGAACATGAGTGACACAGCTCTCCACAAATTAACTCTAACAGCAGAACGGACTGCTCCTAACACAATGTGTATTATTAGTTGTGTATCAGCTAACGCTAGATCTGTTAGGGGTGAGCAATTAGAAGTTTTCTGCTCCATGTTGTGGAATACAGGATCAGAAGACCCAAGAGAGTGTGAGGCACAGAAGCTTGGAATGTAAAGACAAAGAGCTGGATTTGAGATCAGCTCTGCCTCTTACTGCTTTTATGATCTTGTGGTTATCATGAGCTTCATTTTATCATCTGTAAAATGAGCATAATAGTACCTACCTCACGCCACCAGTAGATATTCAAAATACAGGCATTGTGGCAATCTAGTTTGTAACAGTGTCATACATGCTATAGTTAATATTTCAGTGAATGTTAAACTCCCTTCTAATTTGCAAATTCTTGGGTATATCCTGGAAGTGTTATTGTCCAGAGGAGATGTCACGGTGAAAATTATGTTGTAACAACAATAGGACATTTATAGTGAATTGGTTTGGAAAGAAGAGAAAGAAGAGGAAGAAATTTCTTAACAATTTCTAATGTGATGGAGTCATGCATTGGGGAAGGCTGTATTAAGTGGGAGCAATGGGGAAGGGAGATAGTAAGGGAGTAACAAAAGAATTAATGAAGGAAGAGTTTGATGAGAAAGATCTACGAATCAATGGTGACTGAAATTACAAGCAAAATAGGTTTCGTGAAACATCTAAGTTCCAGTATTTCCAGGTTAAGGGAAAGGCTGTCTAAACTAGATTATGCAATACAGTCCATCCCTGGCCACATGTAGCTCTTGAGCACTCGAAATGTAGCAGGCCCAAACTGAGATGTGCTGCAAGTTAAACTGTGCACTAAATTTCAAAGATCCAATGTGGAAAAAAATAAAAAGTATTTTAATTTTTATAGTGCTTTTGTGTTTAAATGACATTCAGATACTGAGATAAAATTTTTAACTAATTTCACCCGTTTCCCTTTACTTTTTCAATGTGGCCACCAGAAAAACATAAAACACAGATGTGGCTTATATTATATTCCTGATGAACTAACATTGGTCTAGTATGTAATTCTCAACAGAATCATAATGGAACTTTCCATCAAGACACTCCAGAGGTCTCGCCCAGGCTACTTAAATGAGCAGAAGCTGTGAGACGCCATCTGCATTCTTGCTTCAGAATGTTGCTTTTTACTGAAGTTTAGCACACATACAGAAAGGGGCATGTGTCATAAGTATTACAGCCTGATGAACTTTACAGATGACAGTTTCATCTGTAACTGCTCCTATAATCAGTAGCCGGATTGACAAAACACTGACAGCACCACAAAATCCCCTTTCACATCCTTTCCCCTGGGTAACCACTCACTTCTTTTTTTTTTTTTTAAGAACTTCCCCAATAATTATAAGCCATTGGATTGACACTCCAAGTGTTCTAAATGTGCTTAAGTTTTATTTCAATTTCAATCATCACCTAGGGACCTCATTAAGAAACAGATTCCAGCCCCAGATATTTTGATGACTTAGGTCTGGGAGGGGTGTGAGGTCCCCTGGGATCTTTATTTATTGAGCTCCCCATGTGATCTGATGCAGGCAACCCAAGTACCATACAGGACAAATGCCTCTCTCTGGGCAGGAAGTAAGGTGTGACCAAGTAGGCAGACTAGAAGCACCCACCAGCAGTACAACAGCAAAGCAGGGGCAGAAGGAGAAAAGGGAAGACGAAGAATTAAAGAATTTGATTTAACATTTCCAAAAAAATTATCAAAATAGTCATATTAAATTATAATGTTTATCTTAACTTTCTTACCCTTACATTTTGATTTAGAATTTGTTTTCTTTTCTTTTTTTTTTTTTTTAGCTTTATTTAAACATATAATGTAACCCCACCACCCTCTCCCAACCCCTTGTTATTGAATTACATGACAAGGACGGGTACTATAATTCCTTTCAGATCTTTGTGTCCCTAAAGAGCTCATTCTGGCCCTGGGTGAGAATTAAAATATTACCTCAAATAGGGAGGCTACTCTGTCTTATTCTGTAGGCCACTGGGATCAGAGGGACATGCATACACACCAACCTCTGGGTTCATTAATCTTGAAAGCAGAAAGTCTCACCATTTTGCCTCAATTTACTGGGTTTTGGCAAATCAGATTTCCATGGTGAAATGGGGGGAAAATTTACTGTCTTTAGAGGAAGATGGATCTTCTAGTGGAAAAGTGGGTCTGGCAGAAGTTCTTCAGCTCATTAAACACCCAAGTTTAAATCTCTCTTGCAGAGCCTTTACAGGGCTGGCTGGTCCACATCACAGCATAAGAATCAGTATCTTGGGCAAACAACTTCCTATCTACAGAAAGTAGCTATTCAAGGAGTAGATCCTAGTGCTAGTTAAAAATCTGCCTGCCTTGAACTGCAGGGAGCCCAGGTCCAGGCCCCAATTCACCATCTCTGCACTCTAATGTGCAAATCACAATAAAGCTGAAGCCCATCCCCCTCCCATCCCCCTTTCTTCTTAGTTTTAAAGTGAGGATTAAGGAGCGCTATCGTTATGATGACCACCAGGTATTGTATTTAAGTTGTTGAATCACTAAATGGTATACCTAATACTAATATTACATTGTATATTAACTGGAATTTAATAAAAACAACTACCAGCAAAAAGGAGATTTCCTTAATGGCCAAAAATCCTATGATGTGTTTTGTTTCTTCACGCCTCACCATTATTGAAAGAATTATTTTGAGCCAATTCAGAATCCCAAGATTTAACCAAATTCCCCCATTACTTAGCTGACCAGATCACTAAGAAGCAGACAATGATTGGCAGGAGGCAACCACTATGCTAACTGTCCCTGAGACAGGGCACTCTCCTTTTCACTCCTGGGCAATTAATACTGTTGAAACCCTTAGCATCAGGTAATCCCCCTTTTTTCAGGCAATCCCCCTTTTTTCATCAGTTGTTGAACACTAAGGATGTTTTCATGTCTCATCAGCTATTGATAGAATCTTTCTATCCCCTCTAACAGTCATGATAACATGGCTCAATTCCTCACACTGTGAAGTGCCCTTCTCTGTGCTAACAGAACATACAAGTTGAGGCCAATCTGAAACATGAGGGAGCTAACTTGGCTCCAGGACAATCAAGTCAACGATCCCAACCTCTAACAGACTCAACCAGCGACCACATGGTGCAGAACACCATATAGGCTGCATAGAGGCAGCTCATGAGAAACACCCACTGTGAGCACCAAAGGCACAGAAGCAACCATCAGACCCTATGCTCTTCCACAGCAGGTAAAGGACTAAAGCCTCGAGTTCAGGCACTTGTGAAGGAAAATACATATAGTGAATGGTGGAGCCAGGACCAATGTCCAAGTGCCAGTTACAGATGGAGTCCTATTTCCTGATTTCAAACTATATTATAAAGTGAATCAAAACAGCATGGTACTGGCATAAAAATAGACACAGAGACCAATGGAACAGAATCAAGAGCCCAGATATAGACCCATTTGTATACGGTCAACTATTATTTGACAAGAGAACCAAGAATCCTCAGTGGAGACAGTCTCTTTGATAGCTGTTCCCATGTAAAAGAACAAAACTAGACACTTCTCTTTCACCACTAACAAAAATAGCCTCAAAATGAATTAAAGACTTAAATTTGAGACCAGAAACCATAAGACTCCAAGAAAACATGTGATTAAAAGTTCCATGACATGAGTCTTGGCATTGATTTTTTGGATATGACACCAAAGCACAGGCAACAGAATTAAAAAAAAAAAAAAAGAAGAAGAAGAAGGACTACAAACCAAAAAGCTTCTGTACAGGAAAACAAACAAATAAACAAACCTACAGAATAAAGGGAAAAAAGGTTTTGCAAACCATCTGTCTGATCAGGGGTTAATATGAAAAATATAGTTAAAAACCTCCTACAAGTCAAAAGCCAAAACCCAAAAATCCAATTTAAAAATGGGCAAAGGATCTGACTAGGCATTTTTCAAAGAAATCTTGTATTGCTAACAGATACGGGAAAAATTGCAGCCCCAAGTTCATAGCACTATTTACAACAGCTGATGAGACATAAAAACATCCTAAGTGTTCAACAACAGATGAATAGATAAATAAGTTGTGGTACTCACTGGTGCACAGGCACATGCACACACACACACACACACACACACCCCTACACATTGGACTACTACTCAGCCATTAAAAAGGGAAACCCTATCATTTATAATATGGGTGAACATTGAGGGCATTATGCTAATTGAAATAGAAGACAAATACTGTATTATCTCACTTAACAAATAGAATCTA
This sequence comes from Taxidea taxus jeffersonii, assembly GCA_003697995.1. Classification (NCBI taxonomy): domain Eukaryota; kingdom Metazoa; phylum Chordata; class Mammalia; order Carnivora; family Mustelidae; genus Taxidea; species Taxidea taxus. The sequence continues at coordinate 4,702 of RCUC01151312.1, forward strand.
AAAAAATATAAGAAAAAAGAAAAAATGCATAGAAAAGAGATCAGATTTGTGGTTGGCAGAGGACGGGGGAATGGATGAAGGTGAATGAAAGGTACAAACTTACAGTTGTATGGTAATTAAGTATGGAGGTCTAAAGTACTACATGAGGACTACAGTTAACTTTCATATATGCCTTATAGCAGTGCTGACAGTAAATCCTAAGAGTTCTAATCACAAAGGGGGGGAAAAGGTGGGTTTTTTGTAGCTATATAAGATTATGGATTTAAAATGAATACTGTGGTATTCATTTTAAAATTGAAGTCATTATGTTATTCTCCTTAAACTTATACTGTGCTGCATGTCAATTATATCTCAAAACTGGAAAAAGACTCTTTAACTATGGAACTAATTAAGGACTAAATGCCTTTAAAAATTAAAGTTATAATAGGTATAAAAACCCTTAATATCAGACACAAAAATAATCACATCATTTCACCATTTTAGTTATCCTATGTAATCAGCTTTAACAATAACTAATTTATTTAATATTAAATTATCAAGTGTGAAGTACTGTGTCAAGTGAACATTACTAACTACATTCTAGAGATTAAGACACTAACGAGTTACTTATCCATATTCATACAACTAGCAAGTGGCGGAGTCTAAATTCATGTTACTCTTCTCCATATGCAAAGCATCTTAACCAAAAAGCATCAGCACCTCTTAGAACCACAGCACCCTCCATGGATGACTGGAGTGTTAAAGCTAGCTCAGCGTCCTGCCAAAAATAGATCCCCATCTATGTGACCCACCACACACACACACACACAGCTGCCCATCTGCTGGACACACTGTCAGTTAATCATAGGAAAGCAGCAGCATTGTGTAATCAGTGTCAGCAGTCCCTGCCTTAGGGACACTTGAAGGCTGGCTTTCTCCCAAGAAAGCACATTCCTTAAACTTGGAAATGTGGCTACCTAGAATGTCTTCAAGACAAAGAAACAGGAGCTGTAGAGCACTTTGGAGGACAGGGCAAAAATACTACCTTCGTCACAATTTTGCTATAAACCAGTCCAAATTTCGAAGGCAAGGAAAGAAATGCAGTTTCCCCAAGACCCAAAGTTCTCCTCTGTTCAGGAGTCTCAGCGTCCTCTCTTTACCAGCCTTTCAAGTCCTGGAGCCTGACACCAGTCTCACCTTTAGCTGATGGCCTCACTGGAGACATTAGTCCACTTGTGAGCATAAAATTTATCACTCAAATGAGGACACTTAGAATCAAGGGCATAAATATGTTGGAACATCATATATAAAACCGTCCTAGATCACCTCAACGAATGGCCATCCTATCCATCTCCCAGCTGCCTTCCCTGCAAGATAGGTTTTTAATGGGCTGTGGAGACAGTGGCCCATCTGCAGAAGCAGTGCGGTGCAGTGCAAAGTCAGTGAGAACTCTGTCCACAGTTCATTCCTGTGGCATCTCCCTAGGTGTCTGCTATCCCTAGCACACAGAACTTAAAACAACTGGCAAGGCAGGCTGGCTCATTTTCAATCAGATTTGATTCCTTCCACCAAAATCTAATTCCCCTTTCAGAGGATAAGGATTAAGGATAATTTTTATGGAGGTGACTTTCTTAGTAAACTAGATCCAAAAGGCATCAAATGGAAAAGGCAGGACTCACGCAAGCCCCTAGAATTTGGCTGATACTTTCATCCTACCCAGGAGAGGAGCAAAAGCCAAGGTTTGCTGCCACCTGCTGGTGAAAGTGAGTCCCTGCTAACAGGAGGACAGCAGCAGGGCTCAAGACACTGGATTGCTTCAGGATGTCTCCAGGAACCCAGACTCAACTTACTCAGAGCAGAGGTGATCCATAGGGCTATCATCTTAAGCATTTATTCAACAACTATTTGCTGTGAACTGCTGCACCCTAAGCCAGAGGAAAGAGAAAGATGATTAAGAGGAGACTCCTGCCCTTGATGAGATTAACTCTGTTTCACTAAGGGACGAGAAGCAAACATTATCTCAAACATCTTTGTAGCTTCAACAAGATTTTTTAAAAAGATATTGAAAATAAATAAAAAATAAATAAATTTTAAAAATATATTGAAAATAAGCATTTCCCAAGGAAGATGTATATTCTAGTAATTTCTCTGTCCATTTTGGTTACAAAACAATGAGTGTGGCACACAGGAAATAACCCTAGAAACACATAGAAAGTAGGGATTATCATTACTCCTACTTCTTGCTTCAACTTTCCTTATGAGCTCTACCTTTTCTACTATTTCCATCATATCTACCTACTCCATGGTCTCAGAATAAGAGGGTGAAATTGAACTTCTAAAGTTACTTCTAAGTTCCAATATTAAGTTCTTTCCAAGTGTGTTTATATTAAAGGACTTAGAGAAGGAAAGAAAGCAACCAAAAGTACGAAGTGAACACAATATTTATGAACTAGTTAGACAAATGCGGTATCAAATAAGGTATTTGGTTTTTGGGATTTGTTGGTGGTTTTGTTTTGTTTTTTACCTCAACTGTTGATGCTGGGGTAAAATTAGGCTTCCCAAATCTCCCTATCTTCCAGTTACCCTCCCTGCAAGAGAGGTTTTTAATGGGCAGTAGAGGCACTGTAGATGATCAGTGTAGTCTTTAAGGCAGGAACTTGAATTTGACTATTTGACCTTTACCTTTTAGTAATTATGTAGCTTTAGGCAAATGATTTAACTTCTCTGTGCCTGTTTCTTCCTTTGTTATAAAATTATAACATAACCTACTTCATTGTGAAGGACACTTTGGAAATGTAGGGGCATGGGGTGACTGGGTGGCTCTGCTGGTTAAGCATATGACTCTTGATTTCAGCTCAGGTCATGATTTCGGGGTTGTGAGATCAAGCCCCACATCTGGCTCTGCAATGGGCACGGAGTATACTTGAGATTCTCTCTTCCTCTCCCTCTGCCTCGCTCCCCCACCCCGTCTCCACCAAGAAAAAAGTTAAGGAGGCTGAATTAGTGTTGCTATTATTCCAAAGGAAGTAATCAGAATTAGAGGAATTCAAATAGATCAAGCAGTTAGAACGGTGCCTGGTACACAGCAAGCACTCAAATTGTGCATTTACTTGCCTCTATGCTTGTGTTTACATTACACTCATTCTGTCATGTACCTATCAACACATAACCAGAGAAGAAACTACACCTTCTACAGAGGATTCAAGGACTTTGTCTTAACCAGTGCCAGGTGGAGGAGGCTGGAACCCACAATAACTGTCAGTGTAGCACAGTTTACAGACTAATTCCCACGCTACTGTTCACCACTTTCCTCTTAGCAGGTCTTCATCTGGAGAAGTGATGAATCCCAACAAAGGATACATAAACAAGTTAAAGAGCAAACCCTATGAACTAGAAAATGATTCACTTTAACTACTGGTGTCAGTTGGGGAAACCAATAGAGTGAAGCAAAGTCCAGTGTCAGGCTTTCAGCAGTGGCAAGAGATCATTTGAGAGGTACTTGGGCTGAAAGTCATTTCCTCCTTTTCCAAAAAAAAAAAAAAAAAAAACCAGAGGCCTATAAAGCTGTCCACTTCTGTAACATATATATTTTATAAGCAGTAGCAGCCACCATCAGCCTTTTATATAATCAGAGAGGAGGTACCTTGAAATCCCCAGCTTTATGTCCCAATACAAACAAAAAACTGAATGTAAAGGTTAAGCCTTGAACATCTGCAGAAAGAGAAACTAAGTACACTCTGGAATTGGCAAGCTGCAGTGATCCCAGCAGGTGACCTGTTGAATGTGAGTGATGATGGATTGGAAGGCAAAGCAGGAGAGAAATCAGGGCAGCAACAGAATGGCCATGACATGAAAGGAAGAGGATGCACACAGAACCAGGAATGAGACATATCCTTTGGGCAAGGATTTTCCCAAAGCTTAATGAGGAAGGATCATATTGCAGTTGTAGCTGTGTGGTTTATAAGGTCTCTTCTGGGGATATTTCAACTGTTAAGCAAAATGAACACTAATTTTTCCAAGGTCTCTTTCAATCTCAAACCATCACTTACTTGGTCTTCATGAAATACCAAGTTTAAAATAATCTTTTAAAAGATACCTAGGGACGCCTGGGTGGCTCAGTCAGTTAAGTAGCTGCTTTCAGCTCAGGTTATGATCCCAGCGTCCTGGGATCGATCCCTCTCCCTCTGCCTGCCACTCTGCCTACTTGTGCTCTATTTCTCTGTCAAATAAATAAATAAAATCTTTAAAAATAAAAAGATACCTAAAACAAGTCCATTCCTGTTTGAGTATGTGGTTTGTTACACTTGCCTTTTATTGGCTGTTCTTATGCACCAAATGCAATTTTTAGGCTGAGACTGATAAACCTTAACGACCCTGTAAGAAATGGTGGAATTCTAAACCAGAGAGCATCCTAGAAATTGATCAGAATGACATGAGATTAAAAGTGGTGCCTAGGGGCGCCTGGGTGGCTCAGTGGGTTAAAGCCTCTGCCTTCAGCTCAGGTCATGATCCCAGAGTCCTGGGATCGAGCCCCGCATTGGGCTCTCTGCTCAGCAGGGAGCCTGCTTCCTCCTCTCTCTGCCTGCTTCTCTGCCTACTTGTGATCTCCGTCTGTCAAACAAATAAATAAAATCTTTAAAAAAAAAAAAAAGTGGTGCCTAAAAACATCAACTCCATAGTTTCAGACTCCGTATCAATGGCTTGACATACTGCTTTTCATACAAAATAAAGGCATAAGCTCCTTCTCAGCACACTGGAAACAGGATGACAAATTTTTCATTATCAATTATATTGATGTTACCCACGTAATAGTTGTCAGAGTCACCTACCACTGTATTACCTTCACCCTGAATTCTGATTATTTAATTTTATATTAGAATATATTTTTTATGGCCCTAGCAATGTTTCTAATGAAGGCAATTACTAGAAATGGGGGTGGGGGTAATGCCAGAGTCTGAGTTATCATACAGAGAGACTGATGTGGCATTGAGAGGACAGGTCATCCTACTTCATGTTAATTTAAATTAATGCAGAAAAAGGAAAAATCTGGTATATCAGTTTTGACTGAGCAAGAATTTCAATTTGATAGTATAAGGTTGACAGTGTCCACTAATGAACTGCTCAAATTTGGTTGGTGAATACTCTTGACCTGTGACAGGACCAAAGAAATCTCAGGCTAGCATTCCTTTCCTGACCTACATAGCCTAGTTACTCACCTGAATGGCTGTCCTGCATATCACAGATGAAGCACTCAGAAATTGTCCTTCAGCACCTACACATCAGCGATGAGACACCATATGTCACCGTGTGGGTGTTACAAGTTAAGACAAAGAGACACTCAGAATCTCAGATCCAACACTGTTTCTTATAACACAGAAGGATGGGAGGAGAAAAATATTTCAGTGGAAGAAGAACTTTGTTAACTTCTCTCTCCATCGTATTAATTAGTAGAGACATTACCTCTATTAGTAAACTCCTTATCTCCTACCAGACTTCCTACTGTGACACCATAGTGATGGCCAGGGGAGATGTGATTCTGTTAGGTCCAGTGAGGTTTCTTCTACTTGAATCCATTTTTTTTTAAAGATTTTATTTATTTATTTGTCAGATAGAGAGAGAGCGTAGGAGCGAGCACAGGCAGACAGAGTGGCAGGCAGAGGCAGAGGGAGAAGCAGGCTCACTGCTGAGCAAGGAGCCCGATGTGGGACTCGATCCCAGGACGCTGGGATCATGACCTGAGCCGAAGGCAGCTGCTTAACCAACCGAGCCACCCAGGTGTCCCTTGAATCCATTTTTTTAAAAGTCTTTCCATTGTCCTGTTCTTTCTCATTTTCCAGGTACTGCTTTTTATAGAAAAATTTAGAGTAGAGATAATCCAACCACATGAGAGATTAGAGAAAGGATATGCACAGATTTTCCTTTGAAACCCATACAATTCAAGGGCCTGAAAGGTCAGCATAAGTTGCTCCTTCTCCTAGTGAGCATGTGTTTAATAGAAGGAAAAGAATATGCATATAGCTATTACAGGAACCTAAAAGTGGAATTAAAGGAGTGCAAGAAAGCAGGTAAGAACTTTTCTGCTCTCTTCAACAGTTGGTGGTAAATGAATTCTACAATAGGGTGGCATTTCAAAGTTCACAGTGACATTAATGCAGTCAACCAACTGGGGAGATCGCTGATTACTGAGGGACAAACTAGTTTGGTATCTTGTTTATGTGAACCACTAGAGAAAAGATTCCTATTCCAATCCAGAGAAGCAAGTGTCAAAAGGCTGCAAGCCCTCCTTCCTGGGATAGGAAGAATTTATTGATGGCATACCCAGTTTGTGTGCACTTGTAACTAAGCCACATGCCCTATATTTTTATCTTGAGGTGGCTATTTTTGCCTAAATATCTGTTCAGTCCTAGTATTCTGAACTTTTATCTATTCTTGCATTTACTCAGTCAACAAATAACTGTACAGGTTACCAGAACACACTCTTTTTTTTTTAAGATTTTATTTATTTATTAAACAGACAGAGATCACAGGTAGGCAGAGAGGCAGGCAGAGAGAGAGGGGGAAGCAGGCTGCCCACTTAGCAGAGAGCCCGATGCAGGGCTCGATCCCAGGACCCTAGGATCATGACCTGAGCAGAAGGCAGAGGCTTTAA
>RCUC01151313.1:0-35864 GCA_003697995.1 Taxidea taxus jeffersonii
CAGTTATGCTGTTTACCACTAATTGATTGAACTCAGCATTATCTCAATCACAATAGCATTCATTTGTGGAGTGATTAGCAGTTCACTAAGTGATTTCAATTATGCCTGCATATTTCATGTGATCTCCAAAACCCTGTAGAAAGGGGTGGGGTCTAGTTTCTGCCACTCTCTAGGTGACACTAGGCTTTGAGCACACTGTTAACTATTTGAAGCCCTAGTGTTTTGCATTAAATGGGAAAATACACAAGTACCTAGTATTTATTAGGTACTCAACAAATATTAGTTCTTTTCAATGAGGAATCGTAATAAAAAGTAATATTATCTTGAATTTCTCTTTTTTAATTCATGACATTATGTACATGAGTCAGATTATTAACTGAGTCCTTTTAGGTTAGCATTACTTTTGTTTTTGAGGATCTCTAGTTTGTGTAAAGTGTAGCTGATTTTTTTTTTTTTTAGGGACACCTTATTAGTGAATTACAGTTGTCTGACTTCCTGTATGAGGACCTTGAGTTACTTGTGTGTAACTTTTCTGAGTTTTGTTGTCTTTATTGTGCAATGGGGATAATACATATGAATTTCCATGAGGATTTGAAAGGAAGCAGTGAATGTCAACCTCCAGCAAAGTGCTTAACATAGAAGGCGTTCAGTTGCCCTTCCCTTCCCATTCTCTCTCCTCCCTTCTTGACCTGGTTCCTAAAAATCTGGTCCTATTCAGCGAATGGGGCATGAAGGCAGTCATGCACATTTAACCCAAAGCAAGGGCTGTTCTACTAGAAACTGGTTAACAACAAGGCCGGCCTGGATGGCAGATCCACATCATGATTAGCAATAACACCCTTATGTGCCCACATTGAACAACTGATGAAGAGATGCTTCTTAGCAATTTCTTGGATGTTGCCAAATATAATGGAGCACTTACAGTTACAGGTAAGTTGCTGTGAAATTCAATTTACGCTAATATGCCCAGAAGCGGGAGAGCATAGAGTGAGGAATGCATGGTGTTTATTTTATTCTCCTATGTCTCTATCAGGAATGACTAAACTGGGTCAGGGAGCAGAACTCATAAAAACTTCCTTCCACATTTCAGCTGATCCTGAAAGGAACGAATTCCAAACTTCAGAACCAGTGGTTTATGACTAATCCTGAATAAATCACTAGCTTTTCTCTCAGGGCTTCATGATTTTCCAGCCAACATGAAGGGTTTTAATATGGAGAGAGAGAAAGAATGAGATGTAAGAAGTGACAAAAGGGTTCTGCTGAAATAAATAACAGCCGGCCTGAGCTTTATCATTAAGAGCATTTTCAAACTCTGATTTGGGATTCTGAATGTCTGTAATCTGACCTTTTCTTTCTGGAAAGTGGAGGCAGCAAGCACACTGCCAGCAAGGAAACGGGGTCCTGTTGCCCAACCCTACCCCAGGTAGCAGCCTGCATCCTCACCTAAAGATATGTTTGTCTCCAAACCCCTGGCTCATCTGAAATAATGATTAGCACCCACTTTGGTGAGAGATGGAGTCCTATCTCAACCCCACAGCTCTTAATGTCTGCATTTGTCTTCATAGTGGCCTTTAGAGGTACACATTTTTAGTAACACTAATAAATCACATTTATATAGTACTTTACTTTTAAAACGTGATTTCTCATACTTTTGTCTGATGCACAGAAGATCTATTCTGAAGAGACAAGATAGTAACAATTAAATTAATCAGTGAGTTGGATGATTTACATGAGTTTTGCAGCTAGTAACTGTTGGGTCTGGTCTCACCAGATCTTCTGAGGGAAAGGTTAGGGTTCTTTTTTCAAGGGATGAAAAGTCCCACAGAACCTACAATATAGGAATGTGTGTTCCATTATACAGATATTTTTACTGAAAAGAAGGAAGAAGGAAAGATGGGAGGGAGGAAAGAAGAAAGCCAGGAAGGAAGGAGAAAAGGAAGGACAGAAGATGGAAGGACAGAGTGACTAGTCTTTTCAGTCCAAATAAGACAAATAAGGTCTCAGGGGACCCGCCAGTGTATCTGATTGATTATTTCTCCACCATGGTGGAGAGATAGTTAGGAACACCTGGTTGTGGGAAGCAGCAACTACGGTGTGGCCTCCAGTAAAAGCCACCCAAGAAGGCTGCAGCTCCCTGCCTCAGCTCACAGTAGTGGAATCTGAATGCGAGGTTGCTGATTAGGAAGTCCTGGAGATGGAGCAAGGGGAGGATGAGATATTTATGCAAATGTGGGATGGTCCAAGAAATATACTACCGAAACCTCCCCTCCACTCTTCAGACAGAGAATAAAAGCACATACAGATGAACAGAGAGGACTCTCTTTCCTGAATGTACTGTGGGCATGCCAATATTCACACAGAGAGGTAAAGGGGGATGATGGGTGAAGGGCAAATGAGTTCAGCAAGCTCCAAAGGTCGCAGAGTTAGGAATCTGCCTTCCACCGGACTTAACTCTCCATATGAAGACAATATACCTTGGATCATTCAGGTCTCACTGTTGACACTTGGGTAACTGAGCAAATTTAAAAATCTCACTAAGCCTTAGTTTCTTAATCTGTAAATAGGAATAGTAGTACTGCCTCATAGAATTCTGTCAAGATCAATTCAAGCTCCCTGTAAAATATCTAACACACAACAGAAAATCATGATGTGCCAGTGCCCATGTGTAGGTGCATATGTACTTAGTGTCTTTTTTCACATGCTTTAAAAAAAAAAAAAAATTCTAGCTCATATAATCCCTCATTAAAAAAAAAAAAACAAAACAACACTCGGGGCACCTGGGTGGCTCAGTGGGTTAAAGCCTCTGCCTTCAGCTCAGGTCATATTCTCAGGGTCCTGGGATCGAGCCCCGCATCGGGCTTTCTGCTCAGCAGGGAGCCTGCTTCCCCCTCTCTCTCTGTCTGCCTCTCTGCCTACTTGTGATCTCTCTCTGTCAAATAAATAGATAAAATATTTTTTAAAATAAATAAATAAATGAAAACACTCTACAACTTTGCAATTTTAGGTTGTATGTCCGTGAACAGTTTTCCTGATGTCTCTACATATAATTCTCCTCATTTGTAAAATGTAGGAAAAGAAATAATTAGATTGGCCAACACACCCCATTTGCCTGGGACTTTTCTGGTTTAAGCACTGAAAGTCCTATGTTCCAAGAAATTCCTCAGGCATAGGTAAACCAGGACAATGGTCATTTTAGAAATAATAACTACTTTGGGGTTAATGCAGGGATAAATAAAGCAACATATGTAAAACAACTATTATAAAGTAAGTATTTAATAAATAATATCTACTAGTATTATCAGAGATGCTGAGCCTTTAGGGGTCACTTCAAGATCTTGAGGAAGGTCATTCCTTTCAATTTATTTGCATTTCCAAACAGTCTTATAAAAACTCATTCACTCAAAAATATTTATTGAACAGCTGTGCCAGACATGATGGTATGTGCAGAGCACTTTGATGAACAAAACAAGCAACAGAACTTATATTTTACTTGGAAGAAGCTGGCAATTATGCAACCATCTGTCATTCTAAAGGTTCCATTTTAGAAAAGGTGATCAAGGAAGGCTTCATAGAGGAGTTAAGATTTAAAGAATAAGAATCAGCCAGGTGAAGAACAGGAAGTAAGACAAGCAGAATGAATCTGAATCAAGGAATGAAAGGCTTGTGGTGTTTCAGGAGGACAGGTAGCCAGTGGAGTGAGAAGAAGAAAGTGACTTGGGTTAGGTACAGACAGAAGAGGCAAGGTCTGGTCCATGAAGGGCTTTTGAGCTCAAGGAAGGAGTTTTCATGCTTCATGACCAACTCTTCTCTGTTTAGTCTAGATGAAAGAAAGAAGGTCCTAGATCAAGCATATTTTACCATAACCCGACTCCATTGTTTAACAACTCAGTTTTACACTAGACTTTGTGCTGGTCCACAGTGGCCAGTGTGAAAAGATGGATCAGTCATGAACCAACATCCGCTTGATTGCATCTTTAAGAGCTTTTTGATGTAGATTGAACATGCACTAGGCCATTGACATGCACCTGAGAGGTTCTGTGTGGGGTCCAGAAACCAGGAAACTTAAAGGTGGTCCAGATTGGTCCTTTTTGTACTATAAGGACAGAGGTCCCAAGACCTTAACAGTGAAGGAGTTGTGAAAACCATCCTGAGTTGCCATGGGCATCTCAGATCTTTGCTACAGAAAGGAGCCAAGAGGGGAGTGCCACTGGCAGTGAAGGAGGCCGCCTGGGATGCATAGATCTGCATGTGTCATGCAGAATAACCTGGTCCATGCGGCTTATGTGTATTCCCAGCCCCATAGGACTGTGCAATGCTTAATAAAGCATCTTAATTTGGATTTAATAGGATATCTACTGTGGGCTAAAAACAGCAAATTGCTATTTATTAATGATATAATTATTAAAACTTAACACCTGGGCAGTGGAAGCTAAACCAAGAGTGAAGAAGTTCCCCAGAATAGTTTCAATAATTATCTTGTTTAATTATTTATACTTTTGAATTAGAATTCAATAAGAGCCAGATTAAACCTTAACATAATGTATTAAATTTAGATCTGTATTCTGAGTATTCAGAGTGTGGCTCTGTGGGCTTCTGCCTTCCTTCCCAAACATAACCTACTCACTTCCTTCCCAAACATAAACTACTCAATATGGAAACAGGAAGGCTATTGATCTTCCTGTTTCCCTATTGGTGTGTTCTCTAGATTCAGAGCTCCAGGACAGCAGAGATGTCACATACATGTTTGTGGAAACAACATAATGGCCTTTTTAAAGGAACCATGTACCCCTAGCACATCTCATTGACTTTTGTGGCTTCAGTTCTCACTCTTCTGCTGTTTATTGTCAAACCGTGTTCTGGAAACTTGTCTCAGGCCTTTGATGGTATCACTGTAAGTGCTGTCAGGATAGATCTTTCTGCATGTCCTTGAAAATCTCAACATCAGAATGCCTAAAACAGAATCGAACTCATCAAATATTGTCCTTCCCCAAGGAAGATCTTCGTATATCATCCTGTGTTCTGCTAGCTTAGCCATCCAGCTGCTGTTGAACAAAGTGGCATTCATATTTGTCTCCTTGTTTCTAGTTTCCCTATCCCAGGAATCATCAAGCACCTGCACATTTTCCTGGGTGTTTCTTTTCTTTCCATCCTTATAGAGCCAGTAGTTTAGCCCAAGCCTTGAATCTCACTCTAACACAGACTAATTTATTTGACTTTAATTTCTGTATATCCCATTGCCTCTGACACATTGTTACCAGATCTATTTTGCTTAAAGTACATTAAAAATGTATGGCACTTTTTCTTTTAAAAATTCCAATTGTTGCCATTGGCTATAGGATAGAATGAAAATCTAGGACCTAGTCATCCAGGCTGTTCCACACTTCAGCTTTAGCTTACCTCGTTGATCTTGTATCCCATTCTTCCTTGAGTCAGTTAAAAGTTATCAAGCATCCATTCTGTATTGACACTACATATATGTGTTTGCCAATCACATACAATATTAAAACTCACTTATTGGGCACTTCATATTGCTAGGAACACATTTAAGTCCATTTTATAAACTTACTCCTTAAATCCTCAAAAGAAATGTGTGAGGTACATGGAATTATTGCTTCATTGCATGGATGAGGAAGTCAGGCACAGAGAGGTGAAGTGGTCTGGCTAAGGCTACCCAGTTGGAACATGGTTTAGCCAGGATCTCAACCACAACTCTCTTTTGTCTTTTGTAGTAAATCAATGCATCTACATACATTTACTGATTCCTGTCTTCCATGTTGTGCCCATGTATTCCTGTCCCACTTGAAGCAACTTCACTTTTTCAGCCTTTATAACTGTTTTTTTCCTTTTGTTGCCTTCCAGAATAGATTCAAGAGATAAGGCAAAGCCACTGTGACACTTCTACTTGTTGTGATCTTCCCTCTTCCTAACTTACAGAGCTTAATGTTTGTACCATTCATTTGACATTCAACCACACACAATTTTGGGACAAATTTTGCTTTATTTTTCAACCCTCTGGGATGTTTATACACACTGTTTTCCCAAACGGATGGCTAAGTTCATAGAGGGCCAACCAAATTTGCATATCTCTGCATGTCATTCATATATGTAAAACACAGTTGTGTATACCGGAGGTGTTCACTAAATGTCTGTTGAATGGCTTTTGGCCCATGCTCCTTTAGCAGCTATTTGTCCATCACCAATTATGCCTGACCTCAAAAACTCTTAATGATATTTTTCTTCTTGTATTGTCTCCTTTGCCTACAATTTCTTCCCTCTTCAGATTCACTTTTATTTTTCTTCTGCTTCTTCTTTTTTCTTTCTTTCTTTTTTTTTTTTAACTGATTAGGCATTTCTTGGAACTTATTTTTGGTATTATGTTATATTAGTCACCATACAGTACATCATTAGTTTCTGATGTAATGTTACATCATTCACTGTTTGTGTATAACACCCAGTGCTCCATGCAATCCATGCCTTCCTTAATACCCATCACCAGGCTCATCCAACCCCCCTCCTGTCTTCCGTCTAAAACCCTCAGTTTGTTTCTCAGTGTCCATAGTCTCTCATGGTTCATTACCCACCCACACCTCCCCCTTTATTTTTCCCTTCCTTCTCCTACTGTCCTCTATGCTATTCCTTATGTTACACCAATAAGTGAAATCATATAACTTTCTTTCTCTGCTTGACTTATTTCACTTAGCCCAAACTCCTCCAGTTTCATCTATGTTGATGCAAAAGTTAGGTATTCATCCTTTCTTATGGCTGAGTAATATTCCATTGTGTATATAGACCACATCTTCTTTATCCATTTATTTTTTTTAAGATTTTATTTATCAGAGAGAGTGAGCACAGTTAGAGTGGCAGGCAGAGGCAGAGGGAGAAGCAGGCTCCCTGCTGAGCAAGGAGCCCGATGTGGGACTCGATCCCAGGATGCTGGGATCATGACCTGAGCCGAAGGCAGCCGCTTAACCAACTGAGCCACCCAGGTGTCCCTTCTTTATCCATTTAAAGGGCATTTTGGCTCTTTCCAGTTTGGCTATTGTGAACAGTACTGCTATGAACATTGGGGTACATGTGGTCCTTCTTTTCACTACATCTGTACTTATTTTCTTGAGCTTAGTTTGGGTGTCATACATCCAAAAAGTCTTCCATGACATCCACCTCTAGGCTGGCTTAGGTATCTATCCCCTGTATTCCCTCAACATCAAATCTATTCCTCTATGTTGCAATGCCTTAAGGGGATGTTAAGGGGATATGCTTTTTAAAAAGATTTTATTTACTTACTTTTGAGAGAGAGAGAGAGAGAGAGAGAGAGAGCATGCATAAGCATGAGCAGGGTGAGAGGCAGAGAGAGAAACAGAGTCCCTGCTGAACAGGAACATCCCCCCTCCCACCACCAGCAATGCAAGACTCGATCCCAGGACCCTGGGATAATAACTTGAGCTGAAGGCAGACATATAACCAACTGAGCCACCCACATGCCCTAAGAAGATATAGGCTTCTGGGATCTATTTTTACATTTCTACACTGAAAACTCCTTGAGGACAAGGGCTATGTCTTTTTTTAGTGTTGAATTCTTAATGCTAAGCATGATGCTAGTATATGGAAGTGATCAATGAATATTGATGAAGGAAGGGAAAAGGGAAGGAAGGAAGGAAGGAAGACAAAGCAGTCTTAATATATTTCTAACAGCCTGCATAAAAAAAGAGGTAAGATGCAGAATGTATCCATGGAAACAATACAAATATATAAATAGCTCTTAGTTGGCCAGAACTTTTTTTATGAACATGAATTAGCTAAGGTCATAGTACATCCTTATCGATTCAATTTAATTTTAAATACTGACAGTATGCTAGCATTTGACACCTAGAAAATGATACTCTAAATCCCCCAGCATCTTAGGCACTATGCCAATTTAGTTCTGATAACTGGGATTGTAACTCTGGCCAAACCACCTCAGCTCAATGCCATGAATGGTCTGCCTTTCAAACTCAGCTGGAACCATTTGCACCTTTGAGCTGGACTCCTGTGAAGGACTGGAAGGACAGTGAACATTTCTTCAACTTCTACTTCATAAGTTGGATGCTTTCCAATTGTTAGTGGAGGGAGACAATTCTAGATTCTTCCAAGCATGAGGTGTGATTGTCTCATTTAATATACTTACTGTGCTGACAGCTTTGGCCCAAAACACCTTCTATTCTACTTGTGGACTGTCCATTGTTCTCTAGTGTATGATTAGCAGATTAGCTATCATGTAAGAAGCCAGGAAAATGAACTCCCAGTAAGCCCTTCCAAAGCAAGAGTAATTCATTACCCAGCCTGATTTCCACTTAAAATGTACTTTAAGCACACTTCCAACTACAAACCCTAAATCACCCTGTGTTCACAAAGTCCATCATTTTTTATTTTATTGCATGGCGTTGGCGTGACATAATCCCTTGCAGAGCATCTTGGAGTGCTTTACAGATCAATAAATTACTTACCTGCGCAGCTGAAGCAACGTCTGCAAGGCCAGCACAGTCATTATGCAAGCAGCCTGTCCTCCAGGAAGCAAGTAAAGCCCTGTGGGTGCCAGCGATGGGCGGGAGCAAGGGCCAGGCAAATATATGTGTTGGGGGAGTGGTAGCGCAAGAAATGATATTTAATGTTCCAGTTAAAACTGTGAATAAAATACATCAAGTTTAAGTGATTTTAAGACTAAGAGCATTTAGAAATTGGATCCTTCAGATAGTCAGCAAATCAAGTGTTCAGTCATTAACTCATCAATTATATTTCTGTCCTGGAAGATTCAAGCTAGTCTTTATAAAAGGGTACAGCTGTAAATTTGCAATGTTATGTCTTTGAGGTCCTGGATCACAGAACCAATGGTCACTCCCCAGCCCTTGCCACATTGACTCTCCTACCAAATAGTTGTGAGAGTGTAGGGATATGGGAAAACACACACAGACACACACTGCCTCACTGTCTGAAGCTTTATATGGATTTAGTCTAAAAATGATTAATTGGTGTTTTCTTTATGCAAGACACCCTATTCAAGAAAGCAGAAAATAAAAAGAAGAGTAAGGCATCTTGGTCTGTAGTTATATTCAGATACTTTATAGCATAGAAAAAAGATGATACTGGGGTAATATAAGCAAGTTTATTTTAAATTCCTTGGAGGAGGCTATGGGATCCCCAGGAAAGAGAGGTCACATCTATTTAGAGATATCTGGAAGATGTTATGGAAGGGGTGGTAACTCAGTTGGACCTTGAATAATTCCAATAGGTATACATATTGAAGAGAAAAGTCTAAGTGACCAAAATCAGCAGCAAGGGCTTGGTGATTAGGAACCAAAAGTGTAACACATGCTTGTTAATAAGTGTTCCCAGTTGGCAAGAATGTAGGAAAGGGATGAGAGATAATATGCCAGAAAGGAAGGAATGAAGGCCAGAAGAAGATATTGCCATGATAACCCCCTTTCATGGAGAAGAACCTCCAACACAATTACAAGTCCAAGCAGAAGAAAGGAACTCATCACAGAAATTTCCAATCAATTTGATTTCCACATGAGGGTCATTCTCTGGCCTTGGGACAGGGAATAAGGTCAGTGCTTCCTGGGATCTCCAGCAGGACAGCTAGCATTGTATACTGGGTAGATGATGTGTCTTTGAATTGCACAATCTGATGGCTCAAAGGGGGGCTTATTCAAGGGAAGGACCTCATATAAAGAACCCTACGTGAGCTAGATGGAGAGGCCACTTAATTTGTAAAGAACTAAGGTGCCAAAACTAGTGTCCATGGGTTGAACTGATAAGCATTAGTGATCCAGTCCCGATGTTGTTACACACATGTAGCAGGTCGGAAAGTCGGTTCCCTTGAATACCATTATAATTCCATTCTATAAATATTTGTTAGGCTTTTGCTGCAGCTGTAAATATGAGTACATCATGGCTTAGGCTGTCAAAATGTTCTTGGTTAGTGGATGAGAGATGCTAAGCAAATAACCAAAACATAGTAGGACAAGTGCCAAGAATTAGAGTCTGGGAGCTCAATAAATGACAACCTTGCTTTATAAACCAATTGGCAGATAAGACAAATGAGCAGTCATACTTGAACTGAATGTCACATTC
The DNA here is from genome assembly GCA_003697995.1 of Taxidea taxus jeffersonii. Lineage (NCBI taxonomy): Eukaryota > Metazoa > Chordata > Mammalia > Carnivora > Mustelidae > Taxidea > Taxidea taxus. The sequence continues at coordinate 10,111 of RCUC01151313.1, forward strand.
ACTGGGGGTAAAGATGATAATAGAGAATTAGGCTTAGATGTGCAGCAACAACAAGCTTCAACAACAAGCTTCTAATTTGGATCCCCAGAAAGAAACAGGTGCACCCAGGCAAGTGCTGGCTGTCTTGTGGGCCCTATAGGTCCTTGCAGGATGCTGTCCCTGTGGAGCAGGTATGAGGAGGACCACAACAGAATATAGATTCCTAAGAGAAGCCTGTTCCCACAACAAAAGACTGAAGTAAGCGGGGTCTTGTTCCCAATTTAGATAAATCCCTCACCTCCTTGGGGGATTAAGTTAGGGTGCAGAAGGAAAAGAGACCAAGTGTGTTAAGACTAACTGGTGTGCCTTCTGACTCCATGTCAGATATGTGTCATGTACTCTGGGAACACAGATGAAAAGCAGCAGTAACTTAAATTTGTGGAGGACAAAGATGAGTAGGGGTAGGGAAAGCTGAAACAACATAGCATCTGATTTGGGCCTTAAAGGGTGACTAGAAGTTTTGTGAGAAGGACATAAAGGACAATATAGATTCTGAACGTGTGATGGCCTGGAAGGACATGGTGGGTCAGGGATAACAAGGAGGGCAAGGAAAGGGAGGATGACTGGGAATGTCAGTGGAAACAAGAATGTTCCTTGATTCTGAATGATCCAGTGTGCAGGTCTGAGAAGCTTGAATATTTTCAGGTAGGGGATAGGGAGCAACTGGAGGTGTTTAGGCAGAGATAGGATAAAATCAGAATTGAGTTATATAAAGAGGATTCTGAATGCAGCGTGGAGAATGACTCGTGGATGTCTGTCGGAGGTGGGTGGGGGTGAGAGTGGATAAGAAAGCGGGTGGAGGCTAGGAGAACAGTTCTTGCAGTATTGCAGTGGAATCCATTCCCATTCAGACTCCGAGACTCTGTGTTTAAATGGGAGGAAAGAGAAGTTAAATTCAAGGTAAGATACTTCTTTCATGTTTAAGGTAATTCCTCTAATTTTTCATCATTTACTCATATAGCCCCGATATTTCAACCCCTGCATTTTTCTGCCAACTATTATTATAAGATAACAAAATAATGTTTTAACAAGATTTTTATTTTCCTTCTCTGTTTTGTTTCCACAGTATCTCCCAAAATTGTGGAGATTTCTTCAGATATCTCCATTAACGAAGGGAACAATATCAGCCTCACCTGCATAGCAACGGGTAGACCAGAGCCTACGGTTACCTGGAGACACATCTCCCCAAAAGGTAAGAGAAGAAATGGAAAAATTGTTGGCCATGGCTAGGAGGTCTTGGCACTGGTGACTTTGTCCAAAGGATCCTACATTTTTGATATCCTGATAACAATGTACTTATGGCTCTGCAGAAAATGTCGGTGTTCTCTGCAAGACAGGAATATATATTTTAAAGTTTCAGAAATCGTATTTGAGGATCTCTCAAATTCTGGGGAAGAATCCCACTTGTCTCTCGGTGAAATGGTGGTGAGATGTTCTGGGTGAACTCCACTGGTCCACTTTGCTGATAGAACAATCAGCGAAGTTGGCATTGTTCAGGTGGTTGTTGTAAGATACTGTAAACACAAACACACAATGATGAATGAAAACATTGAATGGCCAGAGCCCTGAAAGGAAAATGTCCAAGTCTACTTCTTCAGTGTTGACAAATATCTGGTCTCTAGCCCATTAATTGCTTTGTGGTTTTGTTGTTGTTTTACTCTGATTAATCCTAGATAACAAATAAAGGGCAATGTGCGACTAAATTGCAAAATTTGCTTTGTCTAAATGTCTTGATGTTTTGTAGACCAGACTAAGTGTTGTTTTGTGCTTTCATGGATTAAATATTAAAACTTTAGAATTTAAGGAGAGATGTCATTTATCATTAAGCTAGCTTTTATGCACGGTGCACTAAATTATTTCATTTGTTTTTAAATATATACTGAACACTGAGGATGTAGCAATAAAACAAAACATACAAGTTTCTGTTCTCATGAGTTTACATCTCAGGAGATAAGTGACAAAAAAAAATGAATATACAGTAAAACAGGTGTGAAAAAGGATAAGAAGATAGAGCAGTTTATGTTGACTAAAGAACCAGAGGTTTGGTTGGGGGAAGGCCTTTGAAAAGGTGACATTTGAGCAGATATGTGAATAAAGATTCTTCATTTCAGTGCTTATTGCTGATTAATGTGAATTATATTTGTGTATGTGTATGTGTGTGTGTGTGTGTGTGTGTGTGTGTGTGTGTGTGTGTTCACATGTATGCATGAATGTCTGTGTGTTGCTGCAGGTTTAAGGATTCTAAAGGAATCATAGTAGTAGATATCTGCTTAGTGTTGCAGGTTGGGTCCCCAAAAACGGACCCTGAGATTGTGATTGGTGTGCAAGAAGTTTATTTGAGGAGCTCTTGGGATCAACTCCTGTGAAAGGGAAGGGAAGGAAGGAGGATTGGGCCAAGGGAGAAGCTGAGTTGCATGAAGACCTGTGCAATGTCTCAGCAGACGCTATGGAGATTCTAGAGCTAGCTTTACATTTTAGCAATGTTGAGGTGAGAGGGTGTTCTTTTATACCAGCAGAGCATCCAGTCATGGAATTTGGACTGTTGCCTGAAGGATAGTAGCCTGGGGCCAGGGGTCTTTAAGTGGGACAGTATGCACAAGTGGGGGGACCAGAGTTCTGCTCACCAGCAGCACATGATCTTCTGGGACAGGCATCCCCATACCCCCCTTCTGAAGGTGGCAGAGCATAGCAGTGTCCACTCCATTTGGGTCTTTAAATAAAATCTGTTTAGGGCTATGAATGGGCTAATTCATAGCCCATTATTCATGGGCTATGAATTAGCCCATTCCCTCTCACAGATAGTGACAGATTTGCCCTGGTGGAGGTTCTCAGAGAAGGCATAAAATTTTCAGTGTGCTTGGCCTGAATTGCTAGGAGCTATCCCATATCACCATTTCTGATGCTACCACTGTGAGCAGAGGGATCAGAGAGAGTACCCGCATGTCTGTAATTCTCTCGATTTAGAATGGCCTTACAATGGACTGGTCCAAAATCTGGGAGGAGGCTTCTGCTGTGTATGGGACCATTCACAAAAGGACATGGCCCGAGGGCACATCGGAAGGAGGGGTCATTGAAATGGGCAGACATTCTAAGTCCTCGGTACACACCATTCATCACTGTTTAATGCTGAGTCCCCAGTGCTACTGGATGCCAAGGCAGTCTGTGCCTTTAGAATTTGCAGAACATTCATCATCCCAGGTAGACCCACTTTGCCCTACTTCAAGAGGCACTGGGCCCCACCCTCGTGCAGGTCTCTCTTTGTCTCTGTATGGTATCTTCTCTTTCTCTTCTGGCTCTTCAGCTCTTTGTCCTTTTCTGAGTCCTTTTCTCCCCCTTCTCCTCTGTACAACTTCTCATTTTGTCTTCCCTTTTCATGCTTTGTCTTTGTATTCTTTACTTTCCCTTTCTCTCACAGCATCCTAAACATTGGTGCATTAATTTTCTTTCTTTCCACATTTCTTTTTCTTCCTGTCCCCAGCTCCCACCCTCTCTTCTCACAATTACTTCTGTCTCTCCTCTGGCATTGGAGCCCTCTTCCTTTTATCTTGCTGAAGTTCACACTGGCACACCTTAGAGTCCTTTTTCCCCTTTGTGGCCATCCAGCAAACTCATTTCCCCCAGGGACTTTACCTGAGCCTCTGCCAGATGCTTCCATTTTACTGGGGTTTTGGCTGCTATGGAAACAGAAGGTGGATCAAGGGGAGAGGAGCAGGATAATCAGAATCTACCTGTGGATCAGAGTAATTTAGATGAACAGCCTTTTCCAGATCCCTGATCCAGATTAGCTATCCCAGATTCAAACTGATGAGACATGCCAAGCAGTAACTAATCACTTCGAACTCACCAGGGTGCCGTTTTCTCTGTGACTGATTATTTGGAGATCAGAGGTGTCATTGGGCTGCTGCCAGTTCTGAACTGAAGCTGGAGACCCTTAGCAGTCAGAACTTCCTCTTTCCCCACTAAATATTTCCAAAAGTGTACTTATTTTAAATAAGTTGGGACAGTCTTGGGGTTCCTTGGGGAAAAAACATATGACACATCTTAGTAAAGGCTCCAGAGGCAGGGAGATGTTGTCATCTTTTGTCCCATTCCGTGTGGATGGATCATGTTTCAATCTGGACCATTCTCATACACATACCCATTATAATCCCTGAATGAATAGCTGATAGAGGCTAACCACATTGGCAACACTGATGACTTCATTGCATCTTCTCCCTATGACTGATCTGTTTATTTTGTACATTCCTGAGAAATCCTAGTTTCTTCCTTCATAACACATATGGTGCTGTTTGCAAAAAACTTATATAAACCTCTTTATAATATGTATGTCTAGCCTTGACCACCTTTTACATGGAAAAGGAGAATAGGAGTGTTAACCACCATTTTAGTAATGGTTCATATATTTTGATATACAGCCACTTAGGTGATATCTGGAGGGTGGAGGGACCTTGCCCATGAAACCATCTGCCTAGTACTTTACATCGTATGAAGAAATGTCAGTTGTCCATATCCAGTGTCAACTGTCCATATTCAAGGTGGACACCCAAGTCCAATTCCATGTTACTATTGATCATGGAAGGTAGTTTCCTCTTATTATTGGCATTATGTCTTCTAGTTCCTCTCATGAATCTACCACTTCCACCTTCATGGGCCTTGGTCGTATCAGAAAGAAGTGCCCTCATCTCCCTGTCTCACATGGAAATTCCACCTGGATCTGCACGAATGTTTGATTGGCCCTTTGCTAAACTCTGTATAAGTACCAGCATCCTTCTGCAGGGGTACAAGTGGCATCAGGGGTCCCTATTTCCTCTAGACACATTCCCCATTCATGGCTCTGTGCCTTATCTTTTGTCCTCATCTAGGCATGCAAGAATTTATTTTCACACAGTCCTAAGCTCTAGTCTTCCTATGTCCAAAAGAATACCTTTAATGTCCTCTATTCCTCTGACTCTTCCCTAAATAAATGGGAATACCATTTCTTTCAGGGTATCCTAAAAGGTGCTTTTTAGGATCTCTCTCTTCATGGAAAAGTATTCTCAAAGCCCGATTTTTATGTCTCCAGTTGCTGTTGCACTATAAGAGCTTTAGAGAGGAGGTTGAGATTCCCATATTGCCACAACCCCAGGAGCCCAACGTGAAACTCAGGTGAAGGCATGAGTCTGACAACTGAGTGCGGGTTCTTCTATACATATGGAATTAGAGATTACTGAGCATCCTAATGGAGGTGCCCTCATGAGTGCACTCACTGACCTCCTCCTCTCTCTCATCAAACAAAACACTGAAAATAAAAACCTCACCAAGGCTGGTGAAAGAATATTTTGTACCCAGATGTTGGTTGAGGGCTTAGCAAGGTCCAGTGAGCTGTTATAGAGATGTCCTGATTTCTAATCCGTGAGTTCTTTGACACGTATGTCTCTGAAGGACTACCTCTCACTTTGTTTCTTCACTTTCTAGCACAATGCCCAGCACCTAGAAAGCATCCAGGAAGTATTTTTTTATTCAGTGAATGAGCACTTACCTTTGCCAGTTCTCTTGGTTCAAAGACTTCATCCTGATCCTTGAGGAATTCTCCTCCACTTTGATGTTGCTGTTGAGACCTGCGTGTTTCCTGCTGAAAGTCTACTGGAGAGTCTCCAGGACATTTTCCTTGGTCTTCACAGGATTGTAAAGCTTTTCCTGAAGTTCCCCTACTAGGGGACCTGCTGTGGCAGAGCTTGGCTTCTCCTTGAAGGAGAGACTCCTTTTCAAGTACTCTTTTGAAAAAGTTGAGAAGGCTCACAAGTGACTTTGAAAGTGGGTCTTCTGTGAGCTCCCTTCCACCCCCCACAATTCCTCTCAGTCACTCTCCCAATGTGTGTGTTTCTCTCACCTCTTCTTCATCTGGTCTTTCTGGGTCTCTTGAACATTTTGGTGTCTTACTCTTCCCAACCTTAATTGCATCGAAACACTCAGTGGCTCAAAAAGTTTCATAAAATAATTCTGTATGTTGCCTGGGAATATTCAATGGCATATGAAAACCCACTGCTCCCCCTGGGTTAAAAAATAAATATACAAAAAGAGAACTTGGTACAAAAAAAAGAGAAATGTCATTTAAAAAATTCTCTCTGGCCCCCTGCCCCCATAGTATGTGAACTGAAGTGGGAAAGAGATTGATTGTATTTTCCTGGGGCTATCTAGAGACTTTGGGGGGCAGAATTAGAGCAGGGCCACATGTCCATTAGGTTCCAACCCCAGCCCTTATTAGGGAACCCATCTCTTTCCACAGCGTGCTGTGGACCCATGTCTGCAGGACTAAGCAACATTCCTCAGGTGCCAAATCTCTTCCCTTCCTGTCTCAGCTCTCCTGCTCTATTTGAAGAGGCCCAGGGAGCAGTTGGTTTTCCTGGGCCTTGTTTCTCATAGTTTTCAAAAACACCAAAAGACTCACCAAGTTGGTGAGGACAAAGTGACCCTTGGATGGAAGCTCTTCTCCTTGCCAATGCCCTGAGTCCTTCCCTCTGTGCACCCCCTGCCACACCCATCTATTTCCAATTTATCAGGACTGACAGGTCTTCCTCTTCAGCCAAGCAGGACACTAAAGCACTAATTGGCACTGGAGGTATCGCAGCATGAGTTCAACCAGAGCTGGCAGGCGCCATGACTCCAGTGACAGCTCCGTGAAAAAAATGTCAGGAGCAGAGCTGTGGCATGCCATCGGCTGACTGCAGCACCCTGGCACTAATGAGCAGCCTGTCAGCACCAGCATCAGGGGCCCCATGTGGCACAGAGATCATTAGGATGGCAGACAAAAAAAAAGTTCTTCAGCAAAGACGAGCCAGGGATGGGAGGGAAGGAGGACAAAATGGAACTAAAGGCATCTCCTTACCCACAGACGGTTACCACCCAGCAGGAGAGAACCAAAAAGCACACGTGCACATATACACACAAAGAAAGAAAGAAAAACATGTATAGAAAAGGCTTCTATGCCAACTCTGGACAACTCTTGGGCTCTCATTTTGGTCTAGTTGCCCTGTAGTTAATCGATATAGGCCATAAATCTTTTCTGCAGTAAGCCAAGGGGGACACAGTGACTAAATTAACTCTCCAGTCATGGCCTCCCATGCTATGAAACCAGGAGGCAAGTAGCCTAAGTCCCAAAGAAAGATGGACCTGAGGGGAAAAAAGGAAGCCTTGGGATCTGTGTCTTTTTGTTACTTTCCAGGGCAGGCTCCCTGCCCAGAGAGTATGCTGAGCTACCAGCTGCCTGCTTGTCTTCCAAGGGAGTATGAGAATCTAAGAGACACAGTTAAGAAAAGGAGTTTTTTTTTGTTTTGTTTTGTTTCTCTGTTCCTTCATCCTAGAGGTGGGTTTGGGAAATGGCCAGTATGACTGCTGTATTTTTCGGCTTCCTGAGGGCAGGTGTGAATTTTCCAGCTCCATTCTTCCGTGTCAGGCTGTTTGGAATGTCTGGCCCTTCTTTGAGGTTTTGGCTACCTCTCATGGCTCCATCTTCATGTGTAGAGGCTATCTGATAGAAGGTGGCTATCTGTCTGTGAGAGATGGGTCTTGAAAGCAGGTCCAGGTGGATGTGAAGTTCCCTGCACTACTCACCTGCTAGGTCACACCAAGGTAGTGATGAATCTTCCAGAAGAGACTTTTCTTTATTAATTTTGTTCTTGCTTCTTGGCATGGCACTGAGAGTTTTCATTATTTGGTTCTGGACCCCATTTGCCCCACGCACTGCAATCACATTCACAACTTCACATTTACCACATAGTTGTCCTTACCTTTGCACATACCATCTGGTCTCGCTAGATATCTCCTTGCACCTTTTTTTTTTTCCCCCCTTGCACCTTTTGGATAGAGTTCTACTCTTGTTTTAAGACCGTGCTCAAAAATCACCAGTCAGAAACCCACTGGTGACTTTCTTCAGACAAACTGAGTCACCCCTTTTTTTGAGATCCCATAGCACTTTGCACACGTTTTTCATGATGGGAATTCTTACTGCAACTCATAGGCTCCCCGAACCTCTTTTTCTAAGGGATCAGAGAGCACAGGAACAGTTCTGTTGTTATATTCTATCCTCAGTGCCTCGTACAGGATCAGATGTTTGCAGGCCTTGTAAGTGATTGTTGAATAAAGAAGTATCCAATCTATGGATATAATATGTTTCATCCCCTTTTTAAAATTAAGTCTTTTGGGCCCAGAATTGAAAACATATCAAATTTCATAAATAAAGGGTAAGATAGAGCAGCTTTGTTTCTTCACGCCTCCTTTTACTGTCTATCATATTCCCCAAACCAGTCCGAGGAGTTTATAAGAAAAGATTCTCCCCACTGGTCCACCCCCAGGACTGAGCCTAAGACTCTTCATCTGTAAGACAGAGATGATAAAGCCTTTCTAGCATGGATGTACTGAGGATTGAGTGTGTTCATCAGTGCCAGGCACCTGACTCCATAAGGACACATAGTAGGAGCCCAATGATCTGAACTTCAGAGTCCTAGAGGAGCCTTCTCTCCCTCCCACCTATGAGACAAGAACAAAAGGGGACGAAATTAAAATTCTTTTCTCTGAAAAGGTTGAATCCTTACAAAAGCTGAAGCTCGGTCAATTGCCAGAATGGATAGATATTCAAAGGTGCTTAATCAGCACCGCCCTCACACCCCCCACCATTTTGTAATTAACATAGGTGCTTGATTAAAAATCTCAGAGTACCCCCAAGTAGCTATCCCAGGAGAACCAAGTAATTGCTATTGCAAAGATATTACCGTGGTCATTGATGGTGGAAGAAAAAAAAATTACATCATAATTGAAAGTGGCAGATCTCCTGTCTAGAGTAGCAGCAGAGCATATGGTATTAGGCCCAGTCTATACACAAAAAGCGATTTATTATGATAAAGATAAACCAGTGGCACAACTTCAAGTCTGGGGCAAAGTGATCCAGAAATTTGTTAAGCAAATGGTTTAAACACAGACACACATACCAAGGTGGGAAAGAAGAAAGCCAAGGAAGGCATTTATAGATGACTGTTTAACTCTGTAATTCTCTTTAACTGTAAAATTACAGTGAGATAGATACAGTTAGGGTAAAATTTGCCAATGTCAATAAGCATTTTTGTAAGTTTAAATTTTATGATCTGGTTTAAAGCAATATTATAGCTGTACAACTTCCTACTTCAAAGAAGAGGAGAATCATAAAAAGACTAGTGGGGAAATTAATGAGTTCAATGTGCCTGGATTGAGAACGTATGAAATCAAGCCTCTGTCTAGAAACCAAGGGCAGGAGTGCATACCACAGACATTGTTTGTGGTTTTACCCAATTATTTTAAAACCCTTGAAAAATGTTGTAGAATCAGACGTCTGCTGAGTTCAGACGTTGCTAACAGCATCTTTCCCCACACTCTCCTGAGTCAAGCTATTTATGCTGGTACTTGGTCACCGTTACTATGCAGAATTGTTTTGATAGAACAAAAAAGGAAACATAAAAGCAAGAGGATTGTATCATCTGCCCCACAGATGCTAACCAGCCCTGGCTGAGTCAGCAGCAAAGGGCTTCTTAAAATGGCAGTCCCTCTAGCAAGGATACCCCATTTCTGATGAATACCTATGGTAGGCAACTCTACTTGGGGTATGAGAAGTTTCTCAGCAGGGCTTCACCACCTACCACAACCACAGTGACCTCCTTGCCATCACACCCCTATAGATCACTAAAGGCTTTGGAATCCCTTGTCAAGGATCCACCAAGAATTGCCATGCCAGCCTGGAGAAAGTTTTGGTCCTACATAGTCTTATCACCAGGACTTTAGTGTGCAGTTCTGACTTTATACCAGTTTTGGATCCTGAATCTTGGCTTGATCTGATGTGATTGCTCTTCTGCTAGAGTCTAGATTATAACCAGAGTCCCTATTGTCCAAAGTTAACAATAATAGTTTATGGATGCTTAAAAATCTCCCAGGTCCTCTTCTGAACATTTACACATAGCAGTATGGATTGTTCACAACTGCAGAGTGGAACATGCCCCATAATTAGGTTGCATTACCAGTGAGAGAGGGAGGCTTAGAGAGGTCATTGTAATAGGTCAATGTCACACAGCTCCAATCTACACTGCTGGCATTCAGCCCCCAGCAAGTCTCTAGAACATACATGCTTCACCGCTGCTATATAAGGCCATTCTCAAAGGCTGGTGCCTGCACTAGCAACATTAGCATCACCTGGCTTATACCCCAGAACTAAGGTGGGACCCAGAAGTTTGCACATTAGCAAATCCCCAGGTGACTGGGATCACACTTGAGTTTAACAACTACTACTCTGTAGTAGTTGCCTTGTGCTGGGCACTGTGCTTTACATACTTTATATGATTTAATTCTCACAAATGCCCTAATAAGTGGACATTATTTTCATTTTAGAGATAAAGAAATGGAGATTTGAGAGGATATTTTTCCCACAAATATGAAATGGCCAAGGTGAAATTCAAATCCAAGTCTCTTTGACTCCAAGATCCATATTCTTAGTGTGTATTGATTTCCTGCCTGATTTCTGACCCATTGCTTCTTCTGGATCTTCTGAGACATGTCTACAGTCTGGTTTTAGACTTCCTGCCAGCCCAGGGCTATGGCTCTTGGCTTGTCCACTTTTTCACAGCCTTCTTGCAAAATGACCCACACCCTTGTTCAGACACTGGACTCCAACTGAGGCATTGTGTTTGACCTTGGAATTCTACCCTCCCCAGTGATCTGAGGCTCCTTTCAGTGGATCTTTGCATGAGTACCTCTGAGCAAAGGACGGGGCCCCAGCATGAAGGGTTGACCTTGCCTCAGTTCTCTGGTGAGTCCTTTTCCTCCCACTGAGTTAGTTTCTTTGAGTTTTATGTTCTCTCACCCTTCCCCTTCCACCTGGATCAGGACCTGTGGCAGTGATGCAGCTGCTTTCTAACTTGATTTATTTTTTTTTCATGTTAAATAATATCACTTGCTCACACAATGGTATGTCTTCTGCTTTGATTGTTGTTATTAGGTTGTTTTACACTTTAACAGCTTTGGATATGAAAAGAAATTGCTGGATTCCAGGGTATGTTTTTCATTATCTGACTCCATTCAGTTTCCCTACATGTCCTTGTGGTATTTGGCATACTTTTTCTTCTTAGTAGTGTAAAATGCTTTTACTACTGGAGCCAGGACAGTTGGGAAAGAATGAGCAGAATACTAATGTAGTTACTCTCAGATCAAGGAGGCTCCAGCCTCCTTTCTGGCTGGACCACACAGGTTCTCCAAGAGTTACTGCACCATCAGATTGGTCATCACCTTTGAATTTGAGGTCAGGAAGCTGCAGTTCTTAGTTCCATAGCAGGAGCATCTTAGCCACTTCCCCCCAGTAGTGACTGATTCTGCTCTGCTCACTCCCGCCTCTTGCCCTGAAAAACAAGTCCCTCTTCCCTCTTCTAACAGAGAATTAAAAGGAATGACTTTGGACTTTATCAGTTCCTCCATAATGGATTCAGGACCCCTCCTGTTTAATTGTTCTGCACCCAGGAGGCCTTGTGTTCCTTCTCTAATTTCCTGCATCACTGCTTTGCCCTCTACTGAATGGTTCACTGGGGTCATTGTGGTTGAAGATAGTTGGCCAGTCATCTGCATGATAGAGAGAGACAAATGGCTTTCTCCCTTCATCAATTTATTTATTCTTGTCACCCACCATTCCAGAAAAGTATTTAATCAGAGAAGGTGGCATGAATTCCCCACTTCCCCCAGGAAAATTTCTTGCAAAACGATTTTGATTGTTCTTATATGAATTCATGTATTACTAATAATTGCTTATGAAGCTACCGTCTGTCTGTTAGGTGACTGTCCTAAGCATTGCAGACATATGCTGGCCTCAGACAAAGCAGACAAAATCCTGGCTTCAGAGAGTTTATATTCTAGTGGAAGAGACAGAAAATAAGCTGATGGATATGTAAACCTTATGATGTGGTATATGGTAATTTCTGGGGAAACATTAGGATAAAAGGCAAAGATTATCAGCATGTATTTCAGGGTTTCTACCTTTTTTTTTTTTAAACAGAAACCTCCTTCAGTTGTCAAAATTTCTCATGTTTCAAATTTAGTGTACTAAGTAAATATTAGTTTTATTATTCTTATTTCCATATTCACTTATAACCAACATTAAGATTTTTAATGTTGTGGCAAAAGTTTTTAACTACTCCAGGAAAATCATATTTTATCATTAATTATTAAGATTACTTTGTATGGTTTAAGCTTATGTGGGTGTTGCAATCTTAAATAGAGTAGACAGGGATGGAGTTGTTAAGAAGATAGCCCATGAAGGTTGTGGTAGGAGATTGGGCTAACTCCAGCAGGAGCATTCTTGGCAGAGCTGATGGTGAATACAAAGGGCCTGAATTAGGATACAGCTGACAAGTTCAGGGTCATCAAGGAGCCCACGGGCTACCAGATTTATGTACTGCCTACCTTCCCCTTAATAGACTATAAGCTTTATGAGGGGAAGGAACATGCTTTTTCTTGTTTACTGCTGTGTACAACAATGCTTAGCATGTGTCTGTCAAATTATAGATGCTCGGTATTTGTTCAAGGAATGAGTGAATCAAGTCAGTATGGGGTTACAGTATGAATAGTGGAGCATGCTGGAAAGTTACAAGGTTTGAATTAGAAATGGTTGTCCCTTAATTAGTGATTGTAGGTTCTAGAGAATAACATGGTCAGGCCAATGACAAGTAATAGAATACGGCTGAGGCAGAAAGAAAGGTCCATGGAGAAGAGGGGTTCAGGTAGCTGATGCTGCATTTGTCTGGAAAGTCATCAAAGGGAACATTGAAGTCACCTCAGATAGTGGCTGAGGTTAGTGACAAGAAGGGCTATAAGCCACATCTGAAAGCCCTCAAAGAATCATGAGGAGTTCAGGACATCAGTCATTGGCAGCAGGGACAGGTAGATGCAACATTGCCAGAGGACAAGATTTTAAAGGGGTTTTCAATAAAAGTGTGAAAGAGGAATGGTCTCCAACTGATTTTAAGGAGTGAGAAGGACCATCACGCTAATATCCAGATGTCAAAACAAACAATCCAGCAATTTCTTGAGAGAGCCACAGAGGAAACGTTCCCATCAGGACATAGCTGGGTTTTCATTACTTAAGGCAATTCAAGGAATGGTCAGCCTGGAGGCTGAGGGCCCAGGGGAGAATTCTGCTTTGGTAGTGAGTGGTGGTCCAGAGAATGTGGAGGTGGGGAGAAGGGGGAATGGAATACTACAGGACATTGATGATGGAGGGAAAGGGTGTTCTGGTTGCACAGTAACTCTGGCAGTGAGTGGTGTGAGGCATGTTGGATTAAATTGCCCCAGTGGAAGGCAATGTAACTACACTTCGTATATTTCAGCTGCAGCCTGTGCCCACGGTAAGGGATAGGAATCCCTATTCTTCCTGAACCTTAAGGTGGGGTGGTAACAGTGACAGCTTTTAGCAAGGTCAAAGCTCTTTTTTTTTTACGATCCAGAGAAAGGGATCTCACTTTTAGGGAACCATTAAAAGGTTAAATTCGGAGACTTCTCCTCCTAAGGAGAGGAAAGGAGAGTATAGAGTTAAGAGATATGTAGAGGGGCAAATTAACAGAACCTGTTGATAGGGTCAGGGTGTGAGAGTGTGGGTGGAGACTATATTGACAAGAACTCTTAGGTGTCTGGATACGTCTCCTTATTGCCCCTTTTGGGGGTTTGGGGATTATCTTTCGGGCTTTTCTCCCATGTGGTAATTGGTAGGGTATCAGGAACTAGCTGGTGTCTGTTTTTTGTTTTTTGTTTTTGTTTTGTTGTTGTTGTTGTTGTTTGGGCTATCCATTGATCCACATAGGTTAGTTCCTCTTACTCCAAAAATGATCATAAAAACTTTAGACTTATTTATTTATTTTTTAAAATAATCAGGATTTAGTAATTGAACAAAAATGATACAGTACAGCAGCGTTACAATATATAGGCAGAAAGGATCATCTTTTATTCAATAGATATTTATTGAGTTATTATTAAAACACAACAGTACATATCTAGGTGTTTCTGACTGTGTGATGAATACAGCATTAAAAGCTTCTGCCCTGTGTGGCTGTGGCAAGGGAGTGTAGGTAATGTTTAATAAATAAATATGCCACCTAGTCTCAGGGAGAGATAGTACCATGGAGGAAAAGGACACATTTACCCAGAGATGTGGTAAAGAAGGATGAATGGTTCTACTTCTGTTAAGAGTACAAGGAGCAGGCTTGACAGATATCTAGAAGCCTGAGGAAAGGGAACCCATGAATGGGTTGTATCAAGGGAGGGTGTCCCAGGCAGAGGGACCTGCAAAGACCAAGGCCATGTGTCCAGAATATGCTTAGTGTGTATGAGGAAGCTTATGGACACAAAGAAGTGACATGGTATGTGATTAAAGATAGCCAAGGTTCAGATCATGTCTTGCCTGGAAAACCATGTTAAAAACTTTGAAATCTATTTGAATAAAAACTTTGGCCATTTTGGAGGGGAAGAGGGTCAGGGGTTGGGTGAGCCTGGTGGTGAGTATTAAGGAGGGCACATATTGCATGGAGCACTGGGTGTAGTGCATAAACAATGAATTTTGGAACAATGAAAAAAATAAAGTTAAATTGAAAAAAAACAGATAAATAAACAATAACAGCAACAACAACATCAGCCAGTTTTAAGAAAGTGAAATGATTGAATACATGTTACTCAAGGGTCATTTTAGCTGCTTAAAGAGAAAGACAGGTCAAGAGGTGGGTAAAGATTACAATTGGGATGCCAGTTCTGATACTGCTTTGGTCCTTCAAGAAATGATAGTGATGCAGACTATCATGGTGAGGTTAAAGGTGGTAAGACTGTGTTTAATGTGGAATATATACTGAATTAAAGCTCTCAAGATTCACTGATCGATTAAACATGGGGGTTGTGAGGCTGAGTTAAGAATCAAGGTGACTGAGATCTGTGGTCCATGCCACTGGTGACTAGCGATAATCATTTTCTGCCACCTGGAACTCCAAGGAACAGGTTTACAGGTGGAAACAGGAGCTTGGTACTTAAGACACACAACTGGCAATGCTAGAAGAGAGCTGGTTATGCGATGGTGCAGGGGCTAGAGAAATAAATGTAGGGATCAGCAACATCTTAATGGCATTCAGTGCCACAAGACAAGCTGTCACTGCTTACAAGGTAAGGATGGTTACAGGAGAGTTCTGTTGACCAGACTTTCGGGCATTCACATACTGGGGCGCCAAGACAAGAGGATGAGCCAGCATGGACAATGATGAGGTAGTGGCTAGAGAACTATGAAGGAAATCTGAAAGAAAAGGGAAGAGGAGCCTTCCTAAAAGGGGGAGTTATTGATAGCACAAGCATTACTTGGAAGACAAGAGAGATGGGGGCCAAGAACTGGTGGAACATTTATATGTTAATTTAAAGAAAAAAAAAAGGTATTGGTGAAATGCACTTGAATGAGACCTTGGCTGGTGAGAATGGATCTGGTGCCAGAAGGTACAGGGCAAAATTGACTGGAAAGGGAGAGAATGGGCTGGATGAACAGAGGGGTTATAAAGTCTTTTGAGAAGTTTTGCTATAAAATGTAGCACAATATAAGGTTGGTTGTTGGAGGGGAGTATGAGGGTAAAGAAGGATATTTTCCCAAAGTCCAGTCTACAGCTGGCTTCCCTTGGCCATCCCTTGGCTATTGTTGCTGTGTAATTACAGTGGTTCCTTGAACAGCATGGGTTTGAACTGCCTGGGTCCACTTAGATGATGTTTTTTTGTTTGTTTGTTTGTTTGTTTGTTTTATAAATGCAGCACACACAGCATTGTAAGTGTATTTTCTCTTCCTTATTGTCTTCTTAATAATATTTTCCTTTCAGTAGCTTCCTTTGTTGAAAAAGCACAGCATATAATACATGTAACATAAAAATATGTGTTATTGACTATTTATGTAATTGTAAGCCTCCCAGTTGACAGGCTATTAGTAGTTAAGTTTTGGGGGTGCAAAATTTATATGTGGACTTTCAACTGCACAAGGGCTCAGCACCCCTAAATCCCATGTTGTTCAAGGGTCAGCTACACTTGTGTTAGCATTCTCAGGTGTTCCTCTACTTCAGGCAAAATAAAAGAATTAGTTAGCACTGGTCTGTGTTTGTGGAGCAACCTACAAATTTTGAAAGACACCAAAATTTCTCTGTGTTGCTTTTGGGTGATCTGGGAACTTAAAGCCAAAGTCTCCATGTTACTAAAGCAACTGACTATTTCTGACACTAAGGAACATTGTCTGGAGATAAGACTCTTTGCCGTCAAATCTAGTGAAGATCCCACTGGGCTTTGCTAGCTGAAGCACTTATGGGAAACGTTGCTTGGAGTGTGAAAAAGCCCATGAGAAGAAGCATTAAGGATGACATCTGCTTTTCTCTCAACCCCTCCTTAGAGACCAGGGCAGAAGTTCTCAAAATCCTCAGTATTGACCTTCCATGACCAGATACTCAATCAGGACAGTGTATTTGAATTCATCTGTTTTTCACCACCAGAACACGAACCCAGTGAGCCTTGGGCAGCTATTCCTATGGCCACAGATGATTATCCAGGTGAAACTCCGGGGGATGGAATAGGAAGGCCAACTAACTACTCTAGAAGTGCCAGGAAACACAACCCACATCCTATTCTGTGGGAGACAGTTGTCTGGGGCAAATACTTTAGTTCATTGCAGATATAGGCCCTGGAAATTGTGCGAACATCTCTTGCTTCAGTGTTACTGAGTCTACATCAGGCATTATAGAGAAAGAAGACAATCTGAGTTTAATCTAGAATAATGTTGGAGATGGAGGGTAGTTCACCAATCTGGAAAAAAGTACCTGCAGTGACAAGTATTGACATTCTCTCCACCTAATCCTGTAAGTTCATTCCTGAGAATCCCTCCAAATTATTTCTCCTCACAGTCCTAACAGTCCCTTTCTCATTGTCTACATTATCCTAGAGACACTTCTTTCCTTTGAGAAGGGGGAAAACAAACAAACAAACAACAACAACAACAACAACAAAACTTTGATTGTTAAGACACATTGTGAAATCCATGAAATGATTGGAAGGAATTGGTTCCATCCCTCTTTGCATCTGTTTCCAACCAGAACCCTTGGCCCTTGAGAATCAAGGACAACTTAATGAATGTGACCACAATGTTTATGTCAACATAATTTCGCTTCTGTTGGCTTTACTGCCAAGAATCCACACTGGCTGATCCTTGTTCTTCACTTAAACAGTCACATTCCTCTCTGTGTTGATGTTTTCTCTCTTTATCACAGCACTTTTCTAGGCCTCTTGATTTTGGTCACTCAGGTGTTGTCATGGCAATGACATCCTCAGTAGAGTGGTGCTGTTCATGTTGTCATGGTTATAAGGACCTCTTGATGAGAGCCCTACTTCATTGTTATAATGTGGACAGTAGTAACGGACCCTAGGATTCCTTGGCAAGCCTGAATTTTTAAGCTAGGAGATAGCATTTCTGTGACGAAAAATGCAAGTGGCAGTAATTAGGGAAATGGTAGCAGTCTAAAATGGTTAGATCCTATACACATGGAAAGAACACTGAAAGAGTGTTCATCATCATCATTACTATAAACATACCTTACTCCTCCTCTCCATCATCATCAACATCATCATCATCATGGCCAGTATTTTTACAGTAGTTGTCTATGTTCCAGGCACTATTCTAAGTGTTGTACATATATAAACTATTTAATTTTCTTGACAATCTTATGACACAGGTATTATTACTGTTCTTTTGTGTGAAGGAACTGAGACCTAGAGAGCTCACACAAATAACTTGCTCAAAGACATACACCACTATGGAGGTGGACAGAACTTAACCAGGTGGATGGGTTGTAGAGACTCCTCTCTGAACCCATGATTTTCCTGCTTACTGTTGTCCTATTTTATAATTGATAGCAAAAACAAAGATGAATCAGCCCATCAACAAAGGAGTTGCTACCTCAGATCATCTTTTTTTTTTTGCTAGAATTCAAATAGTTTGGGTTTTTATTTTTAAGTTTTAAAATATTTTCACAGTTTCATTTGATTCTTTAACAACCATATGAGGTTAGTATTGCTATTAGCTTTATTTACAGATGAGAAAAATCAAGTTGAGAAGGTCTAGGATCTCCTAAGGAAATGGCTGCTAGACTGTGTGTCAGACTAGACCTGAACACGTAAACACCACTGATTCAGAATGTAGTGCTTTGTTCTGCCCTACTGTGTGAGGGACTGTGTGATATAGCCCTGACTCTGGCTCTGAGGAAGGGAATGGCCAAACCACGTAAAGTGTATAGTTGCTAGCAGTCAACCTAATGGTGATAGAAGGAAAAAATGGTAGGCCTCACAATGTCATTCAGGTAGCCATTTGTCCTCTTTTGCCCTCCTTATTTTATGCCTAATAACTCCGCTATTAATGGGAGCTACTTCCACCTATCACAATCTAGGCAGGAGAGCAGCAACCTTCATTCCATTCCAACTGCTGCCATTGACTTGGTGCTACTTTGAGCAAGTCATTTAACCTGTGTGGGAGAATCTCAATAAGAGGTTAATTACAGCTCTATGTCTATGCTGATCTTCAGAAAATGACAATTAAACATAAATAAGTTACTCAGAAGCTGGCCTCTAAGAAAATACTTCTTTCTTAAAGACAGAGGGAATTCAGGCCTAAGAGTTGATGAATCTTCTCATTTGAGTATGAGGAGATTGAAGAGAGATATACTGAGTAGAGGATGGCACTAAGGTAATAAAGGTGAAAAAAAAAAAAACCCACAATGGAACTTGGTTGCTTCTGTTCTACACCTGGAAAAGGAGAAACTGCAATACACAGATGACACCTGGTAACCCAGGTTCACACAGGATAAGAGGAGGCTTATATTGTTCTTACAATTTGCTTACACTTTACCTATATCAACTCATCTAATCTTTGGAGCTACCCTATGAATTTAGATTATATATATCATACATATGATATCACATATATATCACACACACACACACACACACACACACATATTTGATGAATGACAAACTGAGACATGGAACTGTTAAATAGTTTGTTAAAGGTCAAGTAGTTAGTATGAGGTAGAGCTAGAAATTGAACTTTGCCTTTTGGATCTTTCTGCAGATATTGGAATGTTGTCTTTCATGGACCTTGATTGGGTCCCAGAAACTGCCTGAGCCTCATCACAGGCATGGTAAACTTTCAGGACCTAAGTTCTGATTATACCACTTTCAAAGCCACATTGCCCACCTTCTCTGAGCCTTAGACATCTCATTTGTAAAGTAAAGATCATGATAGGATGTGTACCTGGGCTTGTAGTAAGGTTACATGTGATTATCTATATAAATGCATGGCCCTGTGCCTGGTATAAAATGAAGGCTCAGTAAATGTTTGTCTCATCAAAGCTGGTACTATCAGTGAGCACTAGTGTGTAAATATTTCTGTCATTCACAGTAGTATCTTATTTTATTTTTAAAGATGAACAGGCTTGATGGCATGTTAAAGGTCACATGTGGCATGTAAAATGGGGCTGTCCAATTTTTTAAAGATTTTATTTATTTATTTGACAGAGAGAGAGATCACAAGTAGGCAGAGAGGCAGGCAGAGAGAGGGAGAAGCAGGCTCCCTGCAGAGCAGAGAGCCTGATGCGGGACTTGATCCCGGGACCCTGAGATTATGACCTGAGCTGAAGGCAGAGGCTTAACCCACTGAGCCACCCAGGTGCCCTGGGGCTGTCCAATTTTTATGCCTTTCCTCAATACCTCAATTCATTCACTAGAGTTTGGCTTATACTATTTTAGATGACCTCTTGGTATACAAAGTACAATTTCCTTTTAACAGACTTTTCTAGAGCCTCAGTTTGCCCTTGACCTCCAGCAGCAGACCTCCAGCTGCTTCTTAGATTCTCAATGGACACCACAGGTTCCTAAGAAACGTCTATTAAGTGAAGATAGTGAATACCTGACTGCTCATTGGTTTTGTACCATCCTTTCTTTCACCAGTAAAAGACTACATTCACAATTTGCAGCATCTGTTTTGGGGAGAGATGGAAGTTTAATTAAAATAAAGTAAAAAAAAAGTTAAAAAATAAATAAAATAAAGAAAGTAACTGAAGTTTAACAGCGACAACAACAAAAATACCATGTCTTAAGTTTAATAAACAAAAAGCACAAATAGGAAAGGCTATTTGTAATCTAAAAACAATTTATTTGGTGTATAATGGTCCAGTATTGAAGTGGGATGTAGTTTTCATCATTTCTAGTAAGCAGCATTCTTCCCACATAAATGAAGGACATTTGGCCACAAGCTGGGATACCTGTCTCTTGCCAGGGGTGTGAGGCCAGACAAAGAGTCTCCTCCATTCCCACTTCCAAAAAAAGTAGCTTGGAAATAGAGGCGATGCTGCCCACAGGGCTTGATGATATCAAGATCCTTTGTTGCTATCCTTATGTGATACTTAAATTAAACATTGGCTTTGATGTTTCCATGTGCCTTTAAAAATGTAACCCCTTTTCACTGCCTAGCTAATTGATAGGGCAGCCTAGCGGGAGAAGACCCGTCTGCCGCCCTCCCTGAGCACCATGGCTGCTGAGTGAGTTGAAGGCAAAGTGAGAGAGAGCCAGGAGGGTCACAGCGGTGTCTCTTTCAAGATTCAAGTTAGATACGAAAGGGAATTAAAAACTTCATGTTGAGTTGTTGTCACTCCCCCCATGTCTCGCCTGGGAGAGTTCTCCAGCTGGAGAGCATTGAGAACACAGCCCTTTGGAGCTATTACAATTCATATTGACTATAAACTTCCCACTGCGCAAATAAAGGAAGGAGGTTCTTGCCAAGTGCTTGGAGGGGCAAATGCAAATTATTTCACCATCTGATGATATATGCCACGTTGGGAAACATTAGGAGAAAAAAGATAAGGAGAAAAGAAAGTAGAATGTGTTGGGGAGCTGGCAACTGATCATCCAGCATTCCTTCGTGAAACTCAGACAGAGGCACATTAGCAACAGGCATTCAAGCCCTTCTCCCTAGCACATGTCTTCACTAATGGAACTTGGTTGCCTCTAGTCCACACCTGGGAAAGGAAAATCTGCAATACACAGATGTCACCTGGTATCCCAGGTTCACACAGGAGAAGAGGAGGGAACAGGGAATACTGGAAAAGGAAGGCCACTGCTGTCAGGAAATTTGGTCTGACTCTTTGTTCTGCCATTTACTAAGTGGGTAACCCTTCACAAGCCAGTTAACCTTTGTGAACCTCTGCTTCTTCATCTGTAAAGATCACAATATGAGATCAGCTGTCCTATATCACAGGTGTCTTGTAAACCTGAAAACATGATTGCATGGTCCTTCATTCAAGTTCTGTATTAACCCATGCAGAGTCTCAAGGCAATTCCAACCTAGTCAAGAGGACGAGGAGGAGAGATGGAATCGCAGTACAGCACAGTCTTCTAAGACAAGATAATTTTATATTTTTGCTACACAAACTCAAAAAGCAAGTGTTGTAACCTTCGATTATGACCATTGTTATAACAACAGCAATTATCATTTGGTAAATCTTACATTTATTTATCCAGCATAACTAATTTGAAAGTGCACCTAAGCATTTCACCAGTGCTACACAGAATGTAGCCCAAGTGAGTGAGGGGAGTTGAATCTGCTTAAAAAGAGCAGAATAACAGGACACAACTGTGCAGACCAGAAACCAAAAGGGAAATCACAGGGCAAAAAGCAGAGTTGGATCTGTGCTAGTTTTAGAATCAGCCCAGGATCTCTGACTTCCAAAGGAATCAGGACCTCAGAGCCAGTGTTGGTCTTTCTTGCCCTAATTCATGACACCAGGGATCTGCAGACTGTGACCAGCAGGTTGCATCTGACCTGCTACCTGCTTTTGAACAGTTTCCGATTTTGAAAATCAGAAACAATTTCTACTTTTAAACTGCTGAAGAAAAACTAAAGAAGAATAATACTTCATGACATTTGCAAATTATTTGAAATTAAAAGGTTTTATGAGAACATAAGACGAAGTTTTAAGAGAACACAACCATACCCATTTGTTTACAGCAGCTTTTGTCTTGCTGTGTCACACTTGAGTAGTTGTAACTACACCATATATCCTACAGAGCCTGAAGTATTTATTATCTAGTCTTTTAGAGAAGAAGTTTGCCAATATCTGCACTATACAAAAACTGCACTACTCTTGACAGTTCTAATCACTGCTATTAAAATTCTAATTTTTATCCATATTCCCCTTCCTTGGTTTTCTTTCTTGTAACTCCTTGAACTTGCAATTAGGATTGTGCTCATCCATATTCAGTATGATTCTCCCAAGGGTGATCCAATCCAAGAGTAACCCCATGCCACTCCTGAAATGCTCCTCTCTGGCTCACAGCTATAATGGCAGCTATGTTTTGGCTTCTTCTACAGGAAGGTACTCATTTGTTGGGCACCAGAGGAGTATTTCTGATTTCCAAATCATTCTGTACTCTTCCCACTTTGTCTTTTTTGGGGTTGGTTTTGTCCAGGGTAAGATGTGAGGGGAGGGAATGGGTCATGAAAAACCAATCCTAGTCTTGGGTCTTTGATCCTGTCAGCTTAAAACATGTTCACTGGTCTGCTGTTGATTCCAATTTTACCCTCAAGGAAATCTGTTCAGATGTTGTTCCTGCCTTTCTTTTTCATATAGTATTTTATGGTAACATCAGAACTTGCCTTCACTAGTAGTTTTAATGATGGGCACCATCTTCTGGGAGGAATGCATTTGCATTGAAATTAGCACCTTCCAACCATTCCAAGTAATTGCAGACTCCTTAGTTCATCTGGTTTCACATCCACATTTGACCATCACCAGCATTACCCTCCACCTCCCATTTCTGTCAAAAATCTGTCTGTAGCACTGAGTTTATTTGTGAAGACAGGCCTTATGTTTCCTGGATGATCATGGTCATATGTGCTCTACTCAATTTATTACATTCCTTTTGAATTCTTCAGGCATCTCCTAATGAATAGTCCTTTTAGAATCCCATCATTATTATTTCATAGTTTCAAAAATATTTTACACATTATTATAATAATAATAATTTGACCAATGAGAAAAAGGATCAGTCTGTCAAAGAGATTTATTTTCTATTAAGATATACTTTGAAATTCTGTCACTCACTTTCAAAGTGAATCCCAATTTTTACGTCAAAGAATAATTGGTGGTTATTGCTGTTAGAAGTAGAAGCGTTATTTATATTCTTCTTCATAACTTTTCCAGTTTCAAAATGTTTAATATGTGTTTGCAACAATCTTATAATCATAAGTTTCACCTTTAGAAGTAGATTTTCCATTTTCAGTTCTACTAAGATATGCTTGGAAGAGGCGAGGCATTGAATTAAAAAGGCTAGGCCTTCATTTGTGGGTAAACTACCAGCAAATTGCTGTATCTGAGACTAATTCTCTCCTGAGGACAAAGTGGAGGTCTTTTGGTTTTATTTCCCCTTTTTCCATGATTTCCAGAGCTCCATAGGGCTCCATAATTCATAGAGCTCCGATACTTAAGACTCTGTTCTAGGTGATGTCAGAGTCATGTCATTCCCTAGTTGTTACCAAGGGATACATTCTGCAACAAAGCTCAGATCCCAAAGTCAGTCAGCCCAAATGAGTTTTCTGATACAAAGGTAGGTAGTCATCTCTGCTTCGATCTTCAGTAAATATCATTAGAAAGATCCAGACTCTTTGGGGAGATGAAAAATACTGGAATTCTCTGATAATGCATCAGTGGAAAGCAGAGTGTGTTATCAAATGCCTATCAAGCTATAATTGTTCTATGTGTGAGTGTGTGTGTGTGTGTGTGTGTGTGTAGGGGTTCATATGTGTGCATGTTTGTGGTGTGTGCACATGTATGTGTCTGTCTGTGTGTGTGTCTTTAGTTCTCAAACATCTCTAGCCCCCAGACTGTTCTTCCAATTGTATTCCAGTTACATTGGATGGAAAAGTGTGGAGGTTTCAGAATTAGCAGTACTAGAATTTAGTACGTGGGGTAACACTGGAGTAAGAGGAAAAACTATTAATTTTTTTTTCTCAACTTTTCTTTTTTTCTCTTTCCCCCTCTCTCATTGTACTACCCTATAACAGTCCCTGTGCTTTTTGTCAGTTAGCTGAGGTAATTTATATTGAGACACATGGGACTCAGAGAGACTGTCCCCACCTGGAAAATCAACAGTTAAACAGCTCACCAACTTAAGTGTCAGATGTGTTTTCCAAGATAGTTCCACAGAATGCTATATGTGCCTACTGATTATCTCATCATTAGGGCTTTTAACCGTGAACCCCTGGGAAAGCTTGCAACTAATTAATGTTCACCTTTTTAAAATTTTTTTTAAATTTTTTTATAAACATATAATGTATTATTAGCCCTAGGGGTACAGGTCTGTGAATCGCCAAGTTACACACTTCATAGCACTCACCATAGCACATACCTTCCCAATGTCCATAACCCCACCACCCTCTCCTGACACCCCCACCCACAGCAAGTCTCAGTTTGTTTTGTGAGATTAAGAGTCTCTTATGGTTTGTCTCCCTCCCGATCCCATCTTGTTTCATTTATTCTTTTCCTACCCCCCAAGCTCCCCATGTTGCATCTCTACTTTCTCATGTCAGGGAGATCACATGATTGTTGTCTTTATTTGATTAACTTAGTTCGCTAAGCATAATAATCTAGTTCCATCCACGTTGTCACAAATGGCAAGACTTCATTTCTTTTGATGGCTGCATAGTATTCCATTTTGTGTGTGTGTGTGTGTGTGTGTGTGTGTGTGTGTGTGTGTGTACACACTACAACTTCTTTATCCATTCATCTGTTCATGGACATCTAGGTTCTTTCCATACTTTGGCTATTGTGGACATTGCTGCTATAAACTTTGGGTGCACATGCCCCTTCGGATCACTAAGTTTGTATCCTTAGGGTAAATACTCAGTAGTGCAATTGCTGGGTCACAGAGTAGCTCTATTTTCAACTTTTTGAGGAACCTCGATGCTGCTTTCCAGAGTGGTTGCTCCAGCTTGCATTCCCACCAACAGTGTAGGAGGGTTCCCCTCTCTCCACATCCTCGCCAGCATCTGTCATTTCCTGACTTATTAATTTTAGCCATTCTGACTGCTGTGAGGTGGTATCTCATTATGGTTTTGATTTGTATTTCCCTGATGCCGAGTGATGTGGAGCACTTTTTCATGTGTCTGTTGGCCATCTGGATGTCTTCTTTGCAGAAATGTCTGTTCATGTCCTCGGCCCATTTCTTGATTGGATTATTTGTTCTTTGGGTGTTGAGTTTGATAAGCTCTTTATAGATTTTGGATACTAGCCCTTTATCTGATATGTCGTTTGCAAATATCTTCTCTTATTCTGTCAGTTGTCTTTTGGTTTTGTTAACTGTTTTCTTTGCCATGAAAAAGCTTTTGATATTGATGAAATCCGAATAGTTCATTTTTGCCCTTGCTTTCCTTGCCTTTGGTGATGTTCCTAGGAAGAAGTTGTGGCGGCTGAGGTCGAAAAGGTTGCTGCCTGTGTTCTCCTCAAGGATTTTGATGGATTCCTTTCTCACATTGAGGTCCTTCATCCATTTTGAGACTGTTTTCATGTGTGGTGTAAGGAAATGGTCCAGGTTCATTTTTCTGCATGTGGCTGTCCAATTTTCCCAACACCATTTGT
>ML107023.1:0-41496 GCA_003697995.1 Taxidea taxus jeffersonii
TAGAGGTGGTATGATCCTCTAGTACCATCAAGAGAAATGCCACCTTGCCCACATTTTGATTTTCTGAGACTCACTTCAAATTTTTGATCTCCAGAACACTAAGATTAATTTGTCTTCACTTATACCCCTAACTTTGTGGTCATTTATTACACAAATAAAAATAAATTCATCTAGTACCTGTCCAAAATTCTTATTTCAGATTCTACATTCAAGGGAATCCATACTAACTATTCAAGTTTATTTCAAATAAATGGGCCTTGTAACCATCCTTTTCCCGGCAGCGCTAATGAAAAAAATTACAGTAATAAAAATAACACTGTAACTTCCTAGTATCCCAATCTAGACAGATCATGAATTTCAGCTGAAACAAATGTCAAAGTATTTATACCTGCACTCAAATCATTAAAATTTATGAAGAATATCAGATATCCAGGATTTCTACAAAAAGGAACTAAATTCACAACTAAAAATTCTCTGGACCCAAGATATTTCTTTATAAGATTCTATTACCAGTTCAGTTAGAAATGTACCAGTTATATGCAAGTTATTCCAAAGAAGAGAAAAAGACAAGTTTCTCTAACAAGCACTCTTCCCTGATAACCAAGTGAATTGTCTAAGATTGCTGGTCTCATTCACAGTGTCTCCCTCAGAGAGGCTAAGATGCTACAAGAGGCTTTGTATTTCAGTGGGTAGTGAGGTCCCTATTTCATAAGAGCTGTGGATCACTATGCTTGGACATACAGCTTTGAGGCTTTCTCCATCCTCAAGGAAATCTTGTTGAGCACAAACATGAAATGTGGAAGCCCTAGAAAGCAAGGCCAGCAGCTGTCAGCACAACACAGAAGGCAGTGCTGGCTCACACTTTGCCCAATTGGCTTGGCAGGCCCAAGGTTCCAACACCAAGATGGTGGGATTGACTCAGAATGCTACTCCTTAGAACACTGAGCCTCTATACCCAGAGAAGGTGCTAGTTGTTGGCCACCATCAGCACTGTTCCCAGACTTCCTAGGAAAAGTTTCCACTGGCTCCAAAGGCATCAGAGAGAAAGGTAGAAGTTTCTGTCCTGTGCTCCATGCATTCAGGCCTTCACCTATTCTGAGTGAGCTTCCAAGATGTAGCACCCACCAGTGACCTAAGAAACTGCCAAAGCAGATTTAAATCTGTCACTTCAAGAAACAACCTGTTCCTCACTGGTGAGCTGTGATGAGGGGTCCATGTTCTTCTCAATAGTCTAAGACATCAATTGAGGACTGGGATTGTGGACTAGGCCTGTTAAAACTGACAAGGCAGTGGTTTCTTGTCTAATCATAGAAGGATTTGGTTTCAGGTATGTCCATGTACAGCTAGTTCTCCAGTCCTGAAGAAATAGAAGGTCAGAGAATAGGTTCAGGACAGGAGGACAATACATGCAGTCTATGAGTAGTGGACCTCAACTGTCTCTGGAACTAGGCTGCTGAGAAGTTTGCCAGGTTCAGGCTAAGAAACAACCCTGCATGTGCACAACAACTCTATGAAAATACTCAAAGCTCAAAGAAATACCTCACTACTGCAGAGCTGCTCACTGGGGGCTGGACAGTGACTGTGTCAGGATCCTACAACATGCTTCACCAGCCATGTGGCTCCAAGGATTCACTCACCCCTTAAGAGACTCCAGTCTGTGTTGCCATGGGTTAGTGAACAAGGACACATTTAATACCCAAAGGATTTAAGATTTTTAAATGTAGCATAGTTTTGGAGCTGAAGGTATCTTAACTCTGCTGAAGGGAACACTGGTTGCTCATTTTAAGAGATTACTGACCATTGCAGCCTCCACAAAATCTGGAAAGGATTCACAGAAATAGGAAAAGTCTCCAGGAGGAATATTCTCTGATGATGGGGCAGATATAAGCCTCTCACCTTGAACTGCTGCTGCTGTTTTAGCAGGTGAAGCAAGACTCAGGAAACTTTCTGGTCATCATGTAATTCTTCCTTGAGTGGTTTATATTCTGGTTCTCACAGGACTATTCTTGAGGACACTAGGATGATCCCATTGGTGCTGACCACTGCTGCTTACCCATTATTTCCCTACATAGACCCCAAATTACAGGGCCTTCTATAGGTAGGACCCAAAATATACAACATCCTCCCTATAGGCTACATGGAAACCCAAATATTTCCCTGTTCACTATAAGTGAGGAGATATCATTGGACTTAAGGTAAAATGCAGAGAAAGAGGCTCAAGGCCCTATACTTTTTTTTTTTTTTTAAGATTTTATTCATTTGACTGACAGAGATCACAAGTAGGCAGAGAGGCAGGCAGAGAGAGAGGAAGGGAAGCAGGCCCCCCGCCAAGCAGAAAGCCCAATGCGGGGCTCGATCCCAGGACCCTGAGATCATGACCTGAGCTGAAGGCAGAGGCTTAACCCACTGAGCCACCCAGGCACCCTGAGGCCCTAGACTTTTTACCAAACCTCAGTTCTGTATAAACTCCTTATATGTTGGATGAAATTAGCTATTCTTATGGCTGTAAAAGAAGTTTTTGAGCCCACCAGGGGAGATAAGCATTGGACACAGAACCAGGAATGTCAGGTCAGACTCCAATCCTCAGCCCAGTGATCAGACCCCCATATGCCATGCCCTCCATGAATGTCATCCTCAATGCACCAAGGTGTGTCATTCTTGGGAAGCCACACATAGGTTGCTCTCATGCTGAGGCCGAGTTGTGGACCAAATTCAATGAGCTCATACTCGAGTGTGCAGACAAGGGGTGGGAGGCAATCTTCCCAGAAGACTCCTCAGTCAGACCTGGAAGTCCCACATATTTCTGAGCAACAAGAGGGAAGATTAATTCTGAATTTTGAATAACCCCTTGGGTTGTCATCACCCTGAATGATTATAATAAGAAAAGCAGAAACAGTTAATGCGACAGTGCTTCATTTTGAACCTTCAACTGCCTCTGCTAAGAGCGCCCCCTCCCTGCAGTTCAGAGACCTTCTAGTAAAGGACCTAGCATTTGGATTGTAGCTTCCCCACCATAGCACTGGACAGGTGGCGGACACCTACAGGCTCTGCTCTGCATGAGAGTTCATCTGACTCTCTGGATTATAGAGAGCTTCATGAGTGCAGTAGTGGGTAATTCAATATTTCTTCTGTTTTATACATTCAGAAAATACTTACTATCCATCAGCATTAAGCATCATCCTTACTGGCAGAAAATGTATTTGAAGAAAATAGCTGAAAGCTTTCCAAATCTGGAGAGGGAAACAGACTCAGAATCAAGAAGCACAGAAGATTTGCCAACAAATTCAACCCAGAGAGGTCCACATCAAGACATATAGTAATTAAAATGGAAAAAAAGTGATAAAGAATTAGGAAGTGGCACAATATATGCAGGGTGCTCAGAGAGAAAAATCTGCAGCCAAGAAAACTTTATACAGCAAGGCTGTTATTCAGAACAGAAGGAGAGATAAAGAGCTTCCCAAATAAAAAGTTTGCAAAGAGAACCCAGGCAGTTTGACATTATTCCAGGATGACTGGGCAAGTGTGGTTGAGGCTAGGGATGTACTATGTTTTCAGCACAGTTGTTGTGGACAATAAGTCAGTTGCCTGCATCTCAACAGAAACTTTTTCAATGTTTTTCAGCCCTTGAGTCTTCATCAAGATGCCAAATGTTGCTTACCTGAGGCACAGAGTACATCACTTTGAGGCAGCCTTGGTAGGAATGGCAAATAAGTCATCGCTGAGACAGGCTACTATTGAGTAAGACTTAGTATGTGTTCTGATCTGAGGAAGAAATTCACAATCAACACCAACATGAGGAGCCACTTTACAACTCCAAAAATCTCAAACTGTGATGAAATTTCAAACTTGTGATGGAAACTTTCCAGGCTGAATTGATCTGATTCCTGTAACAGGCAGAACACAGAACACCTTAGACATACAATGGTCTTATCCCCAAGGATACAAAGGTTGTATATATGCACTGCTGACATCTCAGTGGGAATTATTCCTGGCTCACAATTTTAACTTTGCCTCACTGAAGTTAGCTATGCCTAGCAACATGATACCATGGTGACTGGAATGGTTTCGGAACTCTGCTCCATGTCTCTTGGACTTGGTCCCCTTCTTCTCAGAGGCTGTACTCATGTTGGCCATCAGGCACTGTCCCTAGACTGCCTGAGGTAACCCTATTTCTTCCCAAAGCACCCCTAAAAACAGTTGAGGGGATGCCTAGTTCCAAATTTTCCGTATTCAGCCCTTTGCTTCTTCCATGTAAAGTTAAGATACCACCCTGAGACATTACAGCCTCCCCAAATCTGAGAGCCAAGTGCACAGGAGCAACAGGGAGAAGATGAGGGGGCATCAGGGCAACAGTCAATATTCCCCCATGTAATCATAGGGGACAATGCCCAGGGGCAAATTGGGAGTTCCAGCCTTTTCTAGGGCAGCTGTATGATAAGAAACCTCACCTTGACCATCCCCAAGTATTCTGGGATGAAAGGAAAGCCCTAATGAGAAAAAGATAAGAATGTTAGGTTGAAACACCAACCTAAGCTGTGTCCAGCAGAGTCTCATGATGTGCATTATACACAGACTGTGCACTAGCAGACCTGAGATTACAAGTCAAAACAAAGTGGCTTTGGAAGAATTCCTCCTTATAATGTTAACACAATGGAAGCAGCACTTCCAGAATGGCAGGGTAATGACTTCCAAAAATCTTTCTACATAAAAAACAGTGAGCACCATGATAACAACAAAAATTGTCAAATATATATAAAATATATAATGGAATACTATGCAGCCATCAAAAGAAATGAAATCTTACCATTTGTGACGACATGGATGAAACTAGAGCGTATTTTGCTTAGCAAAATAAGTCAACTGGAGAAAGACAACTATCACATGATCTCCCTGATATGAGGAAGTGGAGATGCAACGGGGGTGGGGGTTAAGGTGGTAGGAAAAGAAAAAATGAAACAAGATGGTATCAGGAGGGAGACAAACCAAAAGAGACTCTTAATGTCATAAAACAGGGGGAGGGGGGGGGGGGGGAGAGGGGTTGGGAGAGGGGGGTGTGGTTACATTATATGTTTAAATAAAAAAGCTTAAATAAAAAAAATAGTAAAAATGAAAATATGCATAATCTATAAATATATCTTATAATTAAGCTATATAGATTAAAATAAATTTTATAATAAAAAAACAAACTCATTAAAAAAATTGTCAAATATAACTTTTCCAGTACCCTGGAAATTAACCAGATGCTTGCAACAATCCAAAGGGTATTAAGTACATTTTTCTCAAATCTTTAATAAGGACAGAGAGCTTTTTGGCATTTTAACATACTTATTCCAATCTTCTCCCTAGCTCTGTAGTAGGCTTGAAAGCCAACACCTTGCAAGTATGGTAGCTGTGAAAAATAGCCTACCAGCCACTCTTGGGGGCAAATTAGGTTTGCCCCCATAAACTAGTAACTATTTGACCTGTCTGGCACTTAAACTAGTAACTATTTGACCTGTCTGGCACTTACCAAAGTCCTCTTTTTAGAGATTGTCTTAATTGACTTAACTTAGAGTTGGCTCACTAAAAGCAGCCTTATCCCCCTCTGTAGCTGTCAAAAATTAGAAAAAAACAAAAACAAAACACTAAATTTTGCCTTATCTGGTAATGTGGCCTCAGAAATATGTTAAGAGACTGATCAAAAATTTAAGAGACTATGGGGCGCCTGGGTGGCTCAGTGGGTTAAAGCCTCTGCCTTCGGCTCAGGTCATGATCCCAGGGTCCTGGGATCGAGCCCCACATAGGGCTCTCTGCTCAGCAGGGAACCTGCTTCCTCCTCTCTCTCTCTCTCTGCCTGCTTCTCTGCCTACTTGTGATCTCCATCTGTCAAATAAATAAATAAAATCTTTAAAAAAAATTTTAAGAGACTAGAACAAGGTGCTCATAACAGACTTTGAAAGCCTCAAACATATTTCTGGGACTTTAGAAGGCCACATATATGTGTATGGCCTTCCACACCCTTAGGAAAGACCTGAGAAGGCCCTAATCTCTTCTTCCTGAACTTGAAGCTTTTACAGGGCAAAATAAAGGCTAAAGCAAAATTATAACTCCCATGTAATTAAAGGTGTACCCCAAAACACACAGAGTTCCCTCATCCACAACTGAAAGACTTATTGGTCCAAAGCATTTAAGGAAATAGCTGTCTAATCTTTAGGTAATTAAGATAACTGAGCAGAAGTTCAGTGTCTGAACATTCTAAGTAATAAAGACTTCATAAACTAGAGAAGCCACTAAACCCTGGGGGTGGGGGAATCTGATTTCCCAGAGTTGCAATCATTTCAAATATCCAGGTAAAGAAAATTGAAGCCCATACAGAAAAACAGGCCCATACAGGGGAAAATTTAGTCAATAGACACTGTCCCTTAGGAAACTTAAATGTTATCCTTACTATATTGAAAAATTTAAGCTTGAATTAGCTATTTTATATACCTTCTATAACAAAAACACATTACATACTATATGCTAATTGAATATAATAAATTTTTAAAAACCAAAATAAATACCTTCAAAATAAAGGAGATTTTAAAGTATGAGAACCATGTCTTAAGAAGTAGATCAATAGAAATTTAGGAACCTTATGGAAAATTTGAGTTGAGAAGTACAATAACAATTTCACTTAAGGAGCTCAATAGCAGATATGAGCTGATGGAAGAATGAATCTGCAAACATAAAGACCAGTTGATTGAGATTACAGTCTGAGGATCAGAAAAAGTGAGCAGAGCCTCAGACACCTGTGGGACACCATCAAGCATACCAGTATGTACATAATGCTAGTCCAAAAAGGAGAGAATAGAAAAGGAAAGAATATTTGGAGAAATGACTAAACTCCCCAAATTTGGTTATATTTATTGCCACATCTAAGCCAATGAACTTCCACTAGAATAAACTCAAAGGGATCCACAGCTTACACAAATCAGTCTGTTGAAATACTGAATCTTGAAAGCGGCAAGAAAATAGTGACTCATCACATACAAGGGATCTTCAGTAAGCTTGACAGCTGATTTCTCATCAGAGACCACAGAGACCAGAAGGCTGAAGAGCCATGTATTCGAAACGTTCAAAGAAAGGTTTTCAAGCAACAGTTCTTTATTCAATGAAAATATCCTTCAAGTGTAGAGCAATTAAGATACTTCTAGATCTCCCCCTCCAATTTCCCCCAGCTCCCTTCTCCTCTCCATCTCCCCACGTCCTCCATGTTATTCCTTATGCTTCACAAATAAGCGAAACCATATGATAATTGACTCTCTCTCCTTGACTTATTTCACTCAGCATAATCTCTTCCAGTCCCATCCATGTTGATACAAAAGTTAGGCATTCATCCTTTCTGATGGAGGCATAATGCTCCATATAATATATGGACCATATCTTCTTTATCCATTCATCCATTGAAGGGCATCTTGGTTCTTTCCACAGTTTGGCAACTGTGGCCATTGCTGTTATGAACATTGGGGTACAGATGGCCCTTCTTTTCACTACATCTCTATCTTTGGGGTAAATACCCAGTAGTGCAATTACAGGATCATAGGGAGGCTCTATTTTTAATTTCTTAAGGAACCTCCACACTGTTTTCCAAAGTGGCTGCACCAACTTGCCTTCCCACCAACAGTGTAAGAGGGTTCTCCTTTCTCCACATCCTCTCCAACACATGTTTACTGTCTTGTTAATTTTGGCCATTCTAACTGGTGTTAGGTGGTATCTCAATGTGGTTTTGATTTGAATCTCCCTGATGGCTAGTAATGATGAGCATCTTTTCATGTGTCTGTTAGCTATTTGTATGTCTTCTTTGGAGAAGTGTCCATCTCTTCTGCCCATTTTTTGATCTGATTATCTGTTTTGTGTGTGTGCTGAGTTTGAGTTCTTTATAGATCTTGGATATCAGCCCTTTGTCTGTACTGTCATTTCAGAATATCTTCTCCCATTCCATGGGTTGCCTCTTTGTTTTGTTTACTGTTTCCTTTGCTGTGCAGAAGCTTTTGATCTCAATGAAGTCCCAAAAGTTCATTTTCGCTTTTGTTTCCTTTGCCTTTAGAGACATATCCTGAAAGAAGTTGCTGTGGCCAATGTCGAAGAGGTTACTGCCTATGTTCTCCTCTAGGATTCTGATGGATTCCTGCCTCACGTTGAGGTCTTTTATCCATTTTTTTATTTATTTTTTTAAAGATTTTATTTATTTGACAGACAGGGATTATAGGTAGGCAGAGAGGCAGGCAGAGAGAGAGGAAGGGAAGCAGGCTCCCTGCTGAGCAGAGAGCCCGATGCGGAGCTCGATCCCAGGACCCTGGGATCATGACCTGAGCAGAAGGCAGAGGCTTTTACCCACTGAGCCACCCAGGCACCCCTCTTTTATCCATTTTGAGTTTATCTTTGTGTATGGTATAAGAGAATGGTTGAGTTTCATTCTTCTACACATAGTTGTCCAATTTTCCCAGCACAATTTATTGATGAGACTGTCTTTTTTCCACTGTATATTTTTTCCTGCTTTGTTGAATATTAGTTGATCATAAAGTTGAGGGTCCATATCTGGGCTCTCTATGTAGACTCTGAGAAACAAACTGAGGGTTTTGGAGGGGAGAAAGGTGGGAGGTTGGGTGAGCCTGGTGATGGGTATTATGGAGGGCACATATTTCATGGAGCACTGGGTGTGATGCATAAATAATGAATTCTGGAACATTGAAAATAAGTTTTTAAAAATTAATAATTTTTAAAAGACTTCTAGATCAATTAGAAGCAGATAACTTCTCTTATCCTACTTTGATTAGCTGTGGCACAAAATGACAGAATTTAAGAGCTCACATCTTACATATAATGGTTTCTTGGTTAGACACTGGGCATGGAAAATTTGGCCCTTGAGTTGATGGTCTTCTTCCAATCTATAATTTATTCCTTCACACAGAATTGCCAGAGAGAGAATGAGGGACGACTTCATCTACAATGACTTGCTTGAATTTATGTTCATGTGGAAAACAGTGTCTCCCTTGCACGTCCCATTCTTAGGATTCTTCAGTAAGAGGGAGACACATAAGCACATTTATGCTTGCTTTAACTAGTCAGGCATCTATTCCTGGTTATTATTAATACAAGAGATTGGATTTCTGTTTGCTCCAAGTAAAACATACACCTGGTCCTGATGTTACTGAAGAAGAGAGGAGGTTTTTCCCTGTCAGGCAAGCTGGAAAAACAGAGCACCACACTGACCAGGACTGAGAGTCATTTCTAGAAAAGATTCATGACTAAAAAGTTCTTTTGGGTACAGTTCCTCTTGTGGTTTGGGGCCACCAAGTTCCTCCCTGCTCAATCCAGCTGCTTCATGTTTTTGGACTATTCATTCCCTTCCTTCAGAGCAAGCTAAAGAAATAACAGGGAAAACCCAACAAAGTGCCTCTCTGTTTGGAAATTCTTAGTGGAAATTCATGATGTACATTTCCAGATCTCAGGAGCACATGTGAAAAAAAGCTTCCTTTCCAAACCATAGGCCTGTGAGGAAGAAAATGAACTGTTTTTTGTGAAACATAGGGTATCAGTATCATTTGCTAACTGACTCAGGAGCTGTCTATAGGAGTATCTTGTTTGGCACTGCTGTTGTATTGTGGTTCTTCCTTAAGTCCTGGTTTCTTCCATGGAGGACTGGTTTAAAGGAAGCTGGGCAGGCACCTAGTACAACCATTCCCCGAGGCAACAGCCAAGCACATGATCCCTCTGGTGTTATCATAGCACATATTTGCTTGTATAGTTAGTTTTTACCCTTTGAGCAAGACAGGACAGAGTAAAAGATATTCCAGAGTAGAATGAAGACAACTCTGGGATAGAGTAGGCAGGCAATTCTCCAAGTGTCATCTAAAGACAGAAATACAGAGTTGATCTTACAATTTCAAGGGAAAAACCTTCCTTCTGATAATTGTTTCCCTGTTGTCCCTAGGAGATTCCTGTGCCCTATCACAGTTCATCCGTCCTTGAGGAGTCCCACCCTGTGTTTTTCTTGGTGTCAGCTGTAAAGGTCCAGTAATTTGTTTGTATTCTACAACTCAAGATGCATGTTAGGCTTTTAGCAAGGAAATTCTAGGAGAAAACTTCTTGACATCAGTTACTCTCTTCCATCTGCTGACTGATTAAACAGATAACTTTAGCCAATCAGTATTCACTTGGCCAGTGGAGAACATATGTCAACAGTCTGGGCCAAGGAATGCCAAAGATTTTCTCCTATAGATTTGAGAACACCTCCCATTACATCAGCCCTAAGTACTAGACTCTGCATTTTAACCGGGTAATGCTATCACTTTTCTGCCCTTTATGAACTTTAGTTAAAAAAAAAAAACAACAACACCTACAGATTGTACTCAGAAGATATAACCAAAATTATTATAGCTGTTTTAAAACTAAGATAATCTCACCAGAGCATTTCCGCTACAACACAAATATCTGGGTAACACTGAACAGCTGGGGATTGGGTTATTAAATGTCTACAAGCAAGTTTTGGAGTCCATTCATCTGAAGCCACTCTAATCTCAGCTGAAGTCAACCTGTTCAGCACCTTCCCATCCCTCTGCATGCTTACAGAGAAGGAAGAGCATTCCACATTGAAGTTGGAGCAGAATAGTGATAGCAGGTTTAGGTCTCTATTAGGCAAGGTATCTGACTCTGAGACACATGGCCTCCAAGATATACCTCAATTTTGAGCTTCCATGCTGGGTCAAAATTAACTTTCAATGGTTTCTCTTGAAGGTGAAAGCTTAAAATTTCATCCAAGTAACCAGGGTCTCCCTCTGATTTTTTTTTTAATCATTTACTTTAAAATACATATCTAGGGGCACCTGGGTGGCTCAGTTGTTCATTGTCTGCCTTCAGCTCAGGTCATGATCCCAAGGTCCTGGGATCGAGCCCTGTATCAAGCTGCCTGCTCAGTGGAAAGCCTCTTTCTCCCACTCCCCCTGCTTGTGTTCCCTCTCTCACTATGTCTCTAGCAAATAAATATGTTAAAAAATAAAATAGAAATCTAGCCAAAGACTTAGTCCTTGAGGTAGTTTTTTTTTTTTTTAACTATTTATTTTGTGGGGAGGGGGTTTCTCCAAGCAGGAGAGATTTGATTGTACCTCAAGTGTTCTCTGGTTCATCTACTCTATATCCAGGTAAGCATTGGTTTGATGCTCTTCACCCCAGCATGGCCATCTTATCCTCAAGTACAAAGTTATATAGATTAAAATGACATAGAACCTTTTCTGGGCTGATAATCTGGACAGAAACTGGTTCAAGGTTCTGAGCACAGAGGAACCTATGGTCCAAACTGCACCAGTGAATGAGGCCTTAAAGATGTTTTAATGGGACTTTAATGACTCAGCCAGACTCCTAATCGAATAAGATTACCCATTCTAACTACTCATCTCACATAGCGATATGTAGCAGTAACAGCAGCAGTAGCCATTACCCAACCTCTAAAATCTATAGTCTGACACTTGAACTCCTCTTGGTACCAAATGCATGCTCCAGCAGGTCCCTCTGCCAAGAGGCCTATGGGACCCAGACTATTACAAGCTCCCAGATAGGGTCAGAGCACCTATTCTAAGCTAGCTGAGATGCTAAGAAGTCTTTACTCTGGCTCCCACCTGCAAAGGAAAAAAATAAATAAAACAATGCCTCATGGACCTCTGTCTGTTTTTCTTATGCAAACATTTGGTCAGGGGATGGCTCATGCTCATGCAACACACTTCATCTGGTTGGCTGTACCTCTGAGCCATTTTGCTGGCTTTGACTCAATGCTGACAGCTTCTCTTAAGCCTAAGCATATTTTTCTGCATAGGGTCTTTTAGATATTGCAATGTGGGATGCCGACAGGAACCTGCTCTTTAGGCAGACATGCATGGCCCGGAAGTATCCAGGGGATATTAACATTCCCTTTTCGCCAATGGAAAGAAAGGTGGTACTTTTTCCTATTGAAAAAGTTTATTCCTATCTCCAGAAGAAAGAGATGTTTCAAATCTCACTTCTTTGGCAACCACCTTAGTATATGCCCATGGTGACTATTTCACTTTCTTCCGACTCTGCATTCCTCTCACGGGGAGCTACCTGTGAAGTTTTGTGGGGCCAAGTTTCAGCTTTTTAGCAGGGAGACCAGGCTATGACTTTGTAGCAAAGTATATGACCTTAATCTTTTAAAAGTCATTGCACTACTAAGTATGTACCCAAAGGACACAAACATTGTGATCAGAAGGGGCACCTGCACCCCAATGTTTATAGCAGCAATGTCTACAATAGCCAAACTATGGAAAGAGCCTAGATGTTGGCTGATAGATGACTGGGTAAAGATATGGAGTATGTGTATACACACACACACAGCAATACTACTCAGCCATCAAAAAGGATGAAATCATACCATTTGCATCAATGTGGATGGAACTGGGGGCTACTGTGCTAAGTGAAAGAAGTCAGAGAAAGACAATTATATGGTTTCACTCATATGCAGAATTTAAGAAAATAGATCATAGGGGAAGGGAGGGAAGAATAAGATGAAATTGGAGGGAGACAAAACATGAGTCTCTTAACTCTAGGGAACAATCTGAGGGTTGAGGGAGAAGAGGAGGGTTGGGGAACAACTGGGTAATGGACATTGAGGACACAGGATCTAATGAGTACTGGGTACTATATACAACAGATGAATAAATGAACTCTACATTAGAAACTAATGATACCCTATGCTAACTGAATTGAAGTAAAATAAGCTTCTAAAATAGTCACTCTAGTCAGAGAATGTACATACTCTCAGGAGGCCCCATTTTTGTGAGAAATGAGGCCTCATGAAAGCAGGTGGATGGATGTGGTCTGTTTAAAAGGCAGAACACTGCAGGGAGTTGAGGAGCCCTCTTAGCGGCACTGCCACCCATAGTCACCCATAGTCATCGCTAATAGGGACCCTCCCCTCAGACCATGAATTCTCATGCCAACGTAGTGGTTAAGCATGGGAGAGAGCTTTCCCACTTTCCCCTCGAGCCAGCATCATGGTTTAGAACTGGAGTCCTCCCAGCATATGGGGGATATTTTCCTTGGGTTCATGTCACTGAGATCTGCTCTGCCTTAAAGAGGCATTAAGCCTGAAGTTCTGGGTGACCAGTGTATAAGGGGATTGCTATACCAGGTAGCTTTTCTGGATCAAAAGGAAATTGATCTCTGACCATTCCAAGGTGTACTTTGACCTCTGAATCATCTCAATTATCAAGACCATAATTTACATTCACAAACTTCTGTGTGGTTCTTTATAGCTCAAGAGGAGGCCAAAGGCACATAGGGCAGAGCACAGTGTCACATAAGGACCTATGGAAGCAGCTATTTCTGTAGACCCACATTCCCAGGGGGCATTTGGACAGATGGAGAAACCTCTACATTACAGAGTAAAAGCATTAAGCAAGCAGAGAAAGAGTCAGAAGACAAAGAGCCATTCACTTCTCTGGGACCTCAGAAGAAAGATTATAAGGAGACAAACTTTCCATGTAAAGTTTAAAGTTCATTCAAAGAAGAAAAATGTAATGATACTCTTATTGAGGTTGCCTCATTTTCCATGTGCTTCCTAACTCAACCCGTGTCATGTTCTGCAAGTTGCTCAAGATCTGCATCACTGAGAACATCACCAGCAAATAAAAAGCTCTGTCCAATCATCTCCTACTGAATCTCAATGTTTGAGAGCTTTCATGTTCTTCTGACTCACACCTGTAAGCTGGACTACCTGAATTAACTCATCTTTGCAAAACTGAGTACTTTACCCACAATAATCCACATCAGAGTTCCCCAGACAGAATGCTACTGCTGTCCCATGATATCAGTCATCTGGTGACATGATAAAGAAAACCTCAGGTTTGAACTAGGACAGGGTTTCAGAATGTATAGGGAAGTTTTAGTGAAGGGAAATTTTAGAACAGCTGGAAAGCTTAAGTTTCCATTATAAAATTGACATGATACCCAGATCCATTCAAATAAAGTATATACTGTAAATGTTTCAAAATGTGACAGAAACCATCTCAGTGCTATGGAATCCTTTTGATACTAGAACATATAAAAAAAAGTACCAGAAATCACTAGGAAGCATAAACCTTGCTTCTCTCCTGGCTTCTTGGAAAAGACATTCCACTATTTTGAGATGCAGAAAAATCATTTCTCAGTTTCTAGAGTGTGTCAAGAACCTCTGGAAATAAACAATTTGACATCAGCATTCAGATTCTCAGAGCACTGAATGTGGGACTTCCCTTCAAAAAGGCTGTGAGCCCTAGGCATATACTGCCTGTTAAAAGGTAGGAGTGATAGGAGCTCCCACTCCAAAGATGCCTGCTCCTTCTGAAGTCAGTGAATTGACAATGAACTCATTTGTAGTGGGCAATGAGGGGCTTTTCGCAGCTCCCCTCAGATCCCATTTTACTGTGTGGTACCAGGAAACTGCTGGCAAAGTCCGTGGAGCTGATATCTCACATGAAGTTTGTTATACAAGATAAGTGAACTCTAGAGAATCTTCTGTACAACATTACACCTAAAATTAATGCAGTATTGTGCTCTTAAAATGAGACCTACCTTGTTAACAAATTCAAGTTTTCTTAGCACAATAAAAAATTTGTTAATGGAAGTTGAAACCTATAGATGACCTAATATTGGTTAGGACTTCAAACAATTGGTCTGCTATATTTATACAGGAGCATTATTGTACTTGTCCTTGCTACTGCAGGAGTTAAGAGATAAATATTCACATGGTTATTCCTTAGGAAATAAAGTATGCAAGCCCTAGTGGAAACACAAAGAAGTTATGGATTCTTGAGCAACATGCTGCCAAGCCCTAATCTCATTCACACAGTACAGTCCACACAGTAAAACAGAAGGTAGAATAAGACTAGCAAGAGCTAGTTTCAGTAACACTCTTGCTACAGTTTGCCTCTACTTGGCATGGATAATAACCAAGTTCTTGGTTAGGCCAACTTTCCTTCGCCATGGCAGAGTCCACAAGGATCTTGTCTTGGTTCCCCATGCCACCACAATGTCCCATACTATTAATGGCATTATTTGTAGGAGATGAACAGCAAGAAGCAAGTGCCTTAGAGGATTTAGCAATATATACAAGTACCAGAAGTTGAAGATAACCTTGTAGAAATCTAGGCCTGACATCTCAATGGTCTGGGCATATTGCAACATATTGCAACACTCCCTCT
This sequence comes from Taxidea taxus jeffersonii, assembly GCA_003697995.1. Lineage (NCBI taxonomy): Eukaryota > Metazoa > Chordata > Mammalia > Carnivora > Mustelidae > Taxidea > Taxidea taxus. The sequence goes on from ML107023.1 coordinate 15,213, forward strand.
AAAGCAAAGGACAAGTAGCTGGACCTTCTACCATCCACCAGAAAGCATCTTTTCAGGCTTTGGAAACAGACTATATAGGAGTACTATTCTGACTCATTTACCAGGTAATCCACAAACTGTCAAACTGAAGTGGAACCGAGAGCAAGAGTACACTCTGTAGCAGGTTAAGTTGCCCTATCACTTGGGCCTATGGCACAGCACTCAGATACTGATTAACAGATGTATGGAGTCTCTTATGTTCCAAGTGAAAAAAAAAAAAAGACAAAATACAGATGCCTAGGGTACTGGAGCAAGGGCATGCCTTGTTCTTTTAAACAATTCTGCTGGATTGCTGTTTGGCTCCATTTGAAACCAAAGCTTGACCATGGGACACCACAGGACCCTAAAATTTGATAGATCAGGTAAAACCAAGTTCATGGAAATCTCAGGTCAGAGATAGGCAAGCACCATAGTGTTCCATCATAAAACAAAGAGGACACTAAACACCAATTATGAGTAACTTCAAAAGGTACAATATATCACATAAACAGGTAGTTCAGAATCTCATAGTACCCTTTCCCTCTCCTATTCATTTGCCAGACCTCTCTCAAACCATATGGCCCCTTGGGGTTTTAACTAACTGAAGAGGAAATGCACAAACCTGGGTTATGCACAGGTCTACAGTGTGCCAGCAATGCTGAAAAACAGTCACTGAAACATAGTCCCACTCAACAGAGTGTCTGAAAGGCAATGGGAGATGGAAAGCCCTCCCAGCGGCCAACTTTTGGGCAGTTTTCCCCACTTAGCATGAAAGAAGTAGGTTGACACATCCATCTGTTTTTGTAAGCAGAAACATGAAACAAGCAAGATTGAGGATATTAGCACATCTCACTCAAGCCAACCCACGCTTGCTCACAGGGGACCACAGAGACAGGAATGAGGGCTGTCACAGGCTGGGTTCCCTAGGTATCTACCCTAGGTAGATAAATGTGGGAAACTCATTAGAGAGTACTCTTGACATTACCCCTTGTGGAAGGAAAGGAAGCCAGATTGGCAGAGGGAGAAGTGGAATTGCAATGCAGTCTCATGAAGGCTCAGCCAACCCCATAGAGTGTGCTAAAGCTAGGATGGCTCTTCAATTAGGATGGCAGGGCCTGTGCTCGCTCTCTCTAATAAATAAAAAATCTTAAAAAAAAATCTTTTAAAAAAGGATGGCAGGACCAGACTATCATGCTCCCACTTATCAGGGACTAGATATGGGTCTAATCTAGGGTAAGAGAAGGGGCAGTACTCAAGGTTAGAACAATGGAGGGTTAAGAGAGTTAATATCTGATGCTAGTCTGCCAACTGCCATCCCCAAAGCAGAAGCAAAAAGTCATTGGTCAGCTGGGTTCTGGGCAGCACATCACAATGTCTACCACAAAGGCTATACATGGGCCACAGCAGCATGAGCTCTTCTGTGCTCAACTCTATAAGGATTCAATGTTTGCTGCTGTCTGGAGTCTAGAGCAGCCTCAATGAAAAAAGATTCTTCTGGCTCTGTTGCTCCAACCTTGTCCCTGGACAGTGGTAATAAGCACCATGGTAGAGAATTCCAGAGCTGCTTATGTAGGCAACCAAGCTTTCATGTTATTTGTGAATGAAGGAGAGCTTTGTGCTCTACTCAGGTTTCTACCCAAGGTGTAGACTTCAGGTCTCCCTCAGGAGATGTTCAGGAGCCTGCAGCCTGTGGCCCTACTAAGCAGCTTGACTTTAAAAAGGAATGTTCAATTAACAATATGACTGAAATATATGTGCAATAGTCCCATTGATCTATCTCTTGCTTCCAACAGTATTTGGATGGAATAGACCCAGGGACACTCTTTTTTCCAGCCTCTGGACACCCTCCAACCTCTTTTCTAGTTTCCATAAGAACCATTTTCTCAGCCATCCTTGGCTTCTGAAACCAGCCAACAGTTTTTTGAGCTTTGCTGCATATTTCTAGTCAACCATGATTGTTAGAATTATCCCACCAAGGTGGAAGTTGCCATCAACTACCCAGTCAACCTGTACCTGCAGGCCTCCTATATCTCCTCTAGGGGCCTCTGTTCCAACCATGAGGACATGTCTCAGAGGGTGTGGGTCACTTCTCTCATAAGCTGGTCAAGGAGAAGTGCAAGGGTGCTGAGTATCTCTTGAAGATGCAAAGGCATTGTGGTGGCCACACCCTTTTCCAGGGCATGCAGAAGCCATCCCAAGATGAGCAGGGTTAAACTTTGAATACCATGGAAGCTTCCATGGTCCTGGAGAAGAACCAGAATAAGGTTGCTTTGGATCCATATGCATGGGTTCTACCTGTGCAGACCCGCATCTGATTTCCTACAGAACTACTTCCTAGTTAAGGTGAAACTCATCAAGATGTTTTAGCCATGTATATTGTGTACTATTGATATGATTATGCTAAAAAGTTGTTAATTTCAATCAGTATAGAAGTGTTTAAGGCCTAAATCAAAATTGTCAAATATAGATTTATATATTACACAATAAAATATTTGAAGCAGATAAAGAAAGATCTTGGGTTTCTTTTTAGAAGGCTCAATCTTAAGCAGGACTAGGAGCCTTCTAAGCCTGGTGGTCTTTGAGGGGTCTCTCTGATATACCCCTGGAATCAGGGCTGCACCTAAGCCCCTTTCTGCAACTGCTAGGTAGCTTTTTAACCATCCTGGATCTTTCTCCCAAGCCATGAACCAAATGGAAGAGCTTCTAGCAAGAAAAAAAAAAAAAGGCTGGAATAGTCATACTAATATTTCTATGGCCTCTTGTGCTTTGTGAATCATATACTTAAGTATCTGAGGAAAGAAGATTTTATCCATGCTGATTATTCTTCTTATTGCTCACCTCTGTGAGAGTTAATGGGGGTAGGACCTTGAGACCTAGAACCCAAGAGCCCTTATACCAACTATATAGGTGAATGACTTGGTAGAAAGTCTGTAGTATTACCCAATTAAGTATGGGGATAGCCTTCCTACTTCCAGGAAGGAAGGCTCTGGAACATTGAGGTGACTCCCATGTTACTCAGGCAGAGTCGCCCACAACTGACCCTGTGCAGGAGTGATGACCAGCACAGTATTATAGTCCCACCTTCTGAAGTCCAAGACTATCCCAGAAGCCATAGTAACTGCCATCTGAACTCAACAGTTCTAATTACTTAAGTCTGGGTGGAGTCATAACTTCATAATTTTGCCAAGGCCTTAGTACCACTTGTCTACCTCTTCACATGTGGAGGCCTTCACAAAAGGAAGACCCCTTTGAGGTCTTACTCTCAAAGACCTGGATTGAGGGCATGCATCAATCATCCACTCTGAGCTAAAAGGGTCCCAGTGTCTCTTCCAAACTGATATGCCACAGATCTCTGGCCCTGAGGCTTACCTATCCACCTGGTCTAAGCTGACACAGAAGACAGGCCTGAATGGGAAGTGGACATCCAGGTCTGTTTCTCATAGTACCTACCATTTTCTTGGAAACTACAGACTTAGTATTCCAGATCTTAAGTTTAGTGTGAAAACAACAACAACAACAAAAACCACCTTGTCTATACTGAAAGAACAATGAGCCAACATGCAAGCATTAGGTTGGCCAGGGTGACCAGAATTATAGGTTGATCACACATATCTTCACTCTTGACTACAGAAGTCAGATATCCTACCCCATGTAGATAAAGGAGCAAAGTGCCCAGGGGTAGTTTCTAAAGAAATGAAAATGGTATGCGGGCTATATTTCGATTATATCCTTCTAAAATGCTCACTAGTAAACATTAGATTAAAACCCATTACATTGTTTGGTTGTCAATTCAAACCCATGGCCACTGCTGGTGGCAGTATAAGGGAATCATCCTAGTGGAATAAAGTCAAGTACCACCCTGGGAAAGGCACATACCAACTAGCCCAGGAGATGGAGTGCTCAAGATGCCTGTTTCTCCCGCTGTCAAAGCCTAAAGGATACGCGAAGTCACTGACCACTGGAGGACTCAAAAGGACACCATCCTTAATCCCAACCTTTACCATCATTCCTCCTCTTAAAAACCCTCTGACCCTACATCGCCCTCCAGCTGCCACCTCTTTCTCTGCTCACCTTTGTAATACTCCATAACAGTCTAAGTTCCCATGTCTCATTTTCATTGTTTTTTTGTTTTGTTTTGTTTTGTTTTGGAAAGCTATTACATTTTTCTCTTAAACTCCATGAAACACGTTTTTCTTTCCTTAACTTTAAACTGTTCAGCACTAAAACCAATCATTTCAACTCCTTATCTCACCTGTCGGTAACACTTTACATGACTAACCACTGCTTCCTCCAAGAGCCACTTTCTCGAGTTAACTTCTAGAACACACTTCTTTGGTTCTGTCGCACAGAGCTCTGCTTCGCAGTATCATTTGGTATCTCCTCATCCTGCCCCAGATATCTTTACAGGCCAGAAGCAAAATTTGTAGTACCTTACCAACTGGAACAAACAGCAAAAGGCAAGTTTACTTATGATCTGAGTTCCAGATGAAGTGGGGAGACGATCCCCATTAGTGGGAATATTTTAGTCTGATAGTAGAGATTAATGCTTACAAATTTTCATGTTAGCAATTGGGAGTGGAAAAAAATTCTGAAGGTTAAAGTTTTTGTCTACTACATCTTTAACACTGATATGTCCAATTACAGGACTATTACTTCTAAAAACTTCTGACTACAGCCCCTTAGAACCACTCTGTTTGCCTTCTTTTTACTGAGGTCCCTAGAATTGTCACTTCATTTGAATGAAGAGCTTTTCCACATTTTTTTTACTTTCAGCTATAAAATCCAATGTAGAGATCTAGGATTTGGCCTGATTTGTATGAATTTCAACAAGAAAAAAAAAATAAATAACAGTCACCCAGTGTGTTTAAAAGACCTAAAGAAATCAACCTAAACATGTGTCTAGGAGGCAATGCTGGACAAGGTACTGTATCTATATCTGTAATTCACTCACCAACCAAGACACTAGGAAATGGCCAAGAAATTTTAGCCAGGTGACACTGGAATTCATGGTTATCTGCAGAAGCTTCCTAGAAACTTTAGGATCAGAAATTGGAAGGTGTTCAGTTATCCCAGATACTTCTGAAGTAGATAACCTCATGAGAGAATTAGATATATGTGGTATTCTTCCTGTCATTCTCCCCTCTTCACCATGACTTTTCCAGGAAGAGGAATGCAGTGCCAATCAGGAAAGGGGAGGGCTGAAGTTCCTTGCTAGTTTCGCTAGTACCCACAGAACCTCTTTCCTGGTGACAGCAGGAGCAAGTAGGCCCTTGAAAGTCCTTGCCCTCTCTCAACACCTCATGTAGCTCCCATCCAAAACTGGAGATCTGGGTTTCCAAAGTTCCTAAATGTAGAGGAGGAAAGCCATTGCCAGTTAGAAGCTTCTCTCTTCTGCACAGATTTCATCTTGAGCCATGAAGTGCACCTACAGGTATACTCACCTGTACCCAAAGCTTATCTTACCTCGGGACCCTCACAGAGTGCATGCCTATTTCATAATGACACTTTTTTTTTTTTTTAAGAGAAAGCATGAGTGGCAGAGGTGGAGAGGGAGAGAGAGAATCTTAAGCTCCACATCGGATACTTAACCAACTGAGTCACCCAGGCACCCTCATCTTGTATTTCTTTAGAGCAACTGATTAGTGTTTGACCAAGGTAGCTTGGTCAAAAAGGTCAAAGTCTTGCAGCACTTTCTAGGAAGGCTTTCTTTTGACCATTAGCATTTTCTTCAAAGATAAGGCACCAAGTTATAAGTGATTATATCTTAGGCCCTGAGGATCACAGACTATCAAGGCTAGCTCAAACCTACCTTTGGAAAAAAAAAAAAAAAAACAATGATGGTCTTAGAACTTTTCCAACTTCCAACACTGTAGGTAATGAAGATAATCCTGTTCTTACAGTTCAAAAGCTCCAGAGCTTCCAATAGAGGAAATAGAAACAAAACCTCTCCTTGTCTTCTGTGCTCATACATCAGTCTGACAAACCTTGGTATTTCAAGGAAGAAAGTGCCCAGAGGTTTGCCTCTTTGGTAAATAATAGGGTTAGCTGCACAGATCCCATGGATTGGAGCAATAAATGGGAAGGTTGTTTACCTATGTTATTGTTATCCTATCCATAGCTATGGATTACCATGGTTTGGAAGCTCACCTATGTTTTAGTTACAGAAGAAACTTTATAGGAAGTGACAGGACAAACTGAAAGATCCAAGTTTTCCTGTTCTTTGCCAAAGTGATCTAGTTCAAAGATCAGTGAACCCTGATTATTCAGGATGACGGTTTTTATGTAATTTGGGTTTACTTTAGAAAGATAAGGCTTATCACTGGGGACCCCAGATCTCAAAGACACCTTTAGATCACCTTTAAGAATCGAAGAGTCTAGAAAACCAGGAGTGACTTTTTGTACTATGGAGTGAAATAGCCACCATGTGGGTTTACATGAATCATGAATCTTCTAGATGGAATGGATGTTGTCAAGAGGTACCAGAGGTACCTCAGGAGGGAGTCTTTCAGGTGAAATCATCTTGAAAATAAAACTATCTGCTTGCTTGGGGAAGAGGTAAATGAAGTAAATAGGAAATTCCCTCTAGAAAAGGGAGGCATGTGACTTAGGCAAAGGCCTTGATCATCTTCTAATGATTGAAGAGCAGGAGTTTTGCTCAGCAGCACTATTCTTTCTTTATGCCCCAAAGGGATAAATTTTCATGGACAAGGACTTCCTTGGGTCAGACCTTCCAGGTGACCTCCAATGGTGATGGTTCAATCTGAAAAGAGCTGTCCAGTGGCATATCCACCCTGAACAACCCCAGATAGAAATCACTAACTCTCAGATCAAGTTTCTCTTCCTGCTCTATCCCATCTTCTTGAGTGTTGTTAAGAAGACAGATACCGCAGGGAGAATACTGGTTCCCAATGCTCATAATTAATATTCCCTGTGCATTCCATGTAGAAAGTGGTTTAACAAGGGATTAATCAGAGCTGGAGACCATTATGGAACACCTAGGTTGTAGGAGGCCAAACCTGTTTTGTGAACATGAAGGAATTTTATAAACTATATGGAAATCATGGGTGAGAGTTAACATTGGCATCAACCCAGTCCTCAATAGACCCAAGTCTTGGCTGCCATTTAATTCCTTTGGGAGCCCTCTCACTTAATGCACCTGGTGGCCTTAAAGAAAACAGGCCTACCCACCGCAAATATTCTCAATGGAGAAAAACAGAGCTTTTCTGCTAAGGTCAGGAACATGGCAGGGATGTCCATTATCACCACTGCTATTGAACATAGTACTAGAAGCCCTAGCCTCAGCAATCAGACAACAAAAAGAAATTAAAGGCATCCAAATCGGCAAAGAAGAAGTCAAACTATCACTCTTTGCAGATGATATGATACTATATGTGGAAAACCCAAAAGGCTCCACTCCAAAACTGCTAGAGCTTGTACAGGAATTCAGTAAAGTGTCAGGATATAAAATCAATGCACAGAAATCAGTTGCATTTCTTTACACCAACAACAAGACAGAAGAAAGAGAAATTAAGGAGTCAATCCCATTTACAATTACACCCAAAACCATAAGATACCTAGGAATAAACCTACCCAAAGAGGCAAAGAATCTATACTCAGAGAAGTATAAAGTACTCACGAAAGAAATTGAGGAAGACACAAAGAAATGGAAAAATGTTCCATGCTCATGGATTGGAAGAATAAATATTGTGAAAATGTCTATGCTACCTAAAGCTATCTACACATTTAATGCAATGCCTATCAAAATCCCATCCAATTTTTTCAAAGAAATGGAACAAATAATCCTAAAATTTATTTGGAACCAGAAAAGACCTCGAATAGCCAAAGGAATATTGAAAAAGAAAGCCAAAGTTGGTGGCATCACAATTCCAGACTTCAAGCTCTATTACAAAGCTGTCATCATTAAGACAGTATGGTACTGGCACAAAAACAGACACATAGATCAATGGAACAGAATAGAGAGCCCAGAAATAGACCCTCAACTCTATGGTCAACTAAACTTCAACAAAGCAGGAAAGAATATCCAATGGAAAAAAGACAGCCTCTTCAACAAATGGTGTTGGGAAAATTGGACAGCCACATGCAGAAAAATGAAGTTGGACCATTTCCTTACACCACACACAAAAATAGACTCAAAATGGATGAAGGACCTCAATGTGAGAAAGGAATCCATCAAAATCCTTGAGGAGAACACAGGCAGCAACCTCTTCGACCTCAGCCGCAGCAACTTCTTCCTAGGAACAACGCCAAAGGCAAGGGAAGCAAGGGCAAAAATGAACTATTGGGACTTCATCAAGATCAAAAGCTTTTGCACAGCAAATGGAACAGTCAACAAAACCAAAAGACAACTGACAGAATGGGAGAAGGTATTTGCAAAGAACATATCAAATAAAGGGCTAGTATCCAAAATCTATAAAGAGCTTAGCAAACTCAACACCCAAAGAACAAATAACCCAATCAAGAAATGGGCAGAGGACATGAACAGACATTTCTGCAAAGAGGACATCCAGATATCTAACAGACATGAAAAAGTGCTCCAAATCACTGGGCATCAGGGAAATACAAATCAAAACCACAATGAGATACCATCTCACACCAGTCAGAATGGCTAAAATGAACAAGTCAGGAAATGACAGATGCTGGCAAGAATGTAGAGAAAGGGGAACCCTCCTACACTGTTGGTGGGAATGCAAGCTGGTGCAACCACTCTGGGAAACAGCATGGAGGTTCCTCAAAAAGTTGAAAATAGAGCTACCTTATGACCCAGGAATTGCACTACTGGGTATTTACCCTAAAGATACAAACGTAGTGATCTGAAGGGGCACGTGCACCCGAATGTTTATAGCAGCAATGTCCACAATAGCCAAGTTATGGAAAGAACCTAGATGTCCATCAACAGATGAATGGATAAAGAAGAGGTGGTATATATATATACGATGGAATACTATGCAGCCATCAAAAGAAATGAAATCTTGCCATTTGTCACGACATGGATGGAACTAGAGGGTATTATGCTTAGCAAAATAAGTCAATCGGAGAAAGACAACTATCATATGATCTCCCTGATATGAGGGAGTGGAGATGCAATGGGGGTGGGGGTTAAGGGGGTAGGAAAAGAATAAATGAAACAAGATGGGATCAGGAGGGAGACAAACCAAAAGAGACTCTTAATGTCATAAAACAAACTGAGGGTGTTGGTGGGGAGGGGTGTTGGGAGAGGGGGTTGGGGCTACATTATGTTTAAATAAAAATAAAAATTAAAAAAAATAAAAACAACAACAAAAAAGATAGATAGGTCTAGAGGCTGAAAGTCCTTGTGAATGTAATCTTGAGTGTCCCATCCCAACTATGGTGAACTATATTGTACTATATGGCAATCAAGAGACCTCAGTATATACTTTAGAAGTTCTTAGGATTTGTCAAAGAATCTAGGAATTAAAAATGGAATGAATCTTGGATCCTGAAGTTTTAAGAAAGTCATTCCTATGAAGGAAGCATGGCTATACAGAAATCCATGTTTTAAAACCACCCAGTACCATAGCAAGAGAAGAAACCCTTGACTGGCCACTCATGGTAATAGAAAACATGACAGACATAGGACTCCCAGGCAGATGGAAGCAGAGTTAGCTGAACCAAATTCTCAGGGGCTCATGAAAGCCAGGAAGTGGCCTCATTTTAGGGTAATGATATTACCTAAATTGCCATTAGAAGTCATTAAGTCTGATAAGATGGGTCAGATGGCTTGTCTAGTGTTTCTGATTTGAGAACCTTATACCTTTTTAAGATTTTATTTGACAGAGAGAAAGATCACAAGTAGACAGAGAGCCAGGCAGAGAGAGGAGGGGAAGTAGGCTCCCCACTGAGCAGAGAGCCCAATGTGGGACTTGGTCCCAGGACCCTGAGATCATGACCTGAGCTGAAGGCAGAGGCTTAACCCACTGAGCCACCCAGAGATCCCAAGAGAAACTATCTTTATATTCCAGGTGATTAAAAAAAATCCTACTTTATATATTTGTATTAGAAAACTTGCAGGGTTTTTTCCATTCAAGATTTTATTTAAATTCAAGTTAGTTCACTTATAGTGTAGTATTAGTTTCAGAGGTAGAATTTAGTGATTCATCAGTTGCACACAACACCCAGTGCTCACTACATCAAGTGCTCTCCTTAATGCCCATCACCCAATTATCCCTTCTGCCCTACCTCGACTTCCAGCAACACTCAGTTTCCTAGAGTTCAGCATCTCTTATGGTTTGCTTCCTTCTCATTTTTCCTTCCCTTCCCCTATGTTCTTCTATTTTGTTTCTTAAATTCCACAAGTGAAATCATATGTTATTTGTCTTTCTCTGACTTAGGTCACTTAATATAATACCCCCTAGTTCCATCCATGTCATTGAAAATGGCAAGATTTCATTTATTGGTGGCTGAGTAACATTCCACTATATACACTTACCACATACATTTTTTTTAAGATTTTATTTATTTATTTGACAGATGGAGATCACAAGTAGGCAGAGAAGCAGGCAGAGAGAGAGAGAGGAGGAAGCAGGTTCCCTGCTGAGCAGAGAGCCCTATGTGGGGCTCGATCCCAGGACCCTGGGATCATGACCTGAGCCGAAGGCAGAGGCTTTAACCCACTGAGCCACCCAGGCGCCCCCCACATACATTTTTTTAAAAGACTATTAGAATGTGGGGGGCAGGAGGACTAGAAGCAGACTCCCCTCTCAGCAGAGAGCCTGATGTGGGGCTTGATCCCAGGACCCTGAGATCATGATGTGAGCTGAAGTCAGGCACTTAACTGATACATACATTCTAATTCAAGTATTTAATAACATTGTGTCAATCAGAATACCTAGAACCCAGGGATAAAAAAAAGCAAAAGTAGCCTCACTTGCCATCATTCCTGACCCACTTGATGAAGGTACACTTTGTGTGTGTATGTGTACCTTTAGGGACCAGGAGCTCTAACTCTGAAGAGCCCACAAAAATACTTCCAGGAGGCATTGAGTTCCTTGTATCCTTGGGACTAACAGGCAAAAATAAAATAATCACCATCTCATCATCGATACTTAACTGATCAGCAAGAGAACATAGGGCTAGTGAGCCACAATTGGGGCTAGGAGAAATCAGTTTGTCACACAGGTGGCTCATTTAGACACTTTTTGGTTCTCCTTTCCTAACTGTGATAACAAACAGCAAGAAACCTCAGCCTGAGGAGGACATGGTGACTCTGGTCTTCAAGAGATGAGAGTAAGTTATGCCACAGGATAAGCCAACCAGATCAAGCTAGCTGAGGAGGGTGGGAATCAAGACAGGGTGGTGAAAGAAGAAAATGATGAGGAGTTATGAATATTGGTGAGGACACTGACACTAGCAATAGCAACTATAGTTTATTCCACTAACACCACTCTTCCTAAATTTCCACAGGAAGAGAGGCTTATCTTGGAGGAACTGTTTCTCAAATGTATATATAGTAGATCAGATTTGGCATAAAGATTGGACTATTAGGCAAAGATGCACCACCAGATCCCCTCCTCAGGAGTGTCCTGGCTTCTGGGAGTGCTATCGGCTGACAGGGATAGTCCCTGCAGCAGAGTGCCATCTCGCCCTAGGTCATACCCTACCAGGAACACTCCACACCCAGCAACTGATCAAGGTGGGAGTAAGAGACTTGGTTTTGGTCCAACACACAGTAATTCTGATGGGAGAGCTCTGGAGTTGAAATGATCCATCAAGGTCAGCCAAGGCTGTCAGACCAACTTAAGCTTGAAGCTCAGATGTTCTACCCAGTCTTATTTCTACCCCATCCCTTACACAAGTGTGAATCTCAAAGCACTCCCTAAAGAACACCCTGCATGTGATACTGTTGTGTTGTTTCCTAGAGAACCTCTGCAATGATGAGGGGAGAGCTGTGTTGGAATGTGACATGAAGGTACATCAGTAAAACCAGAATGAAAATACCCAGATAAACCCAAAGCTATATCAGAAAGACCACCCCTTTGCTTCAGTTTACATGTACTTGATGTATTGTTGTGCTTTGCAGTCACTTTGGTGCACCATGTTGAGAATGTATCTAGAATATCCATGCAGAAAGAGAATAGAGACCATCCTTCACTGACCACCTAATTTTCAGATATTCCATGTATAGTTTAGTGATTACGATCCCATTATTTTTAAAAATTCAAGTTTCATAAAAGGGAGTATGTTACCTGATTTTTCTAGTAAGAATCATGCCACTCAGCATATGTGTCCCTGAATCATTGAAACACAATCCCCCTTAGATGCTAAGATGTCTATGGGAAGTAAATATCTGCTCATCATTTCTATTGAGTCCATCTTGGCCAGATTTATCCTCAGAGTTTGAGGTTCATTTCTCATGTCAGGCATGACCATGACCTGTCCAGTCCTACTGGGCAACCTCTCCTTGGTCCCAGTAGAAGTGAGTCTCTACCAGTTGTACCTATGACCCTTGTTTATGATAAGATAGATACAGAGCTACTGTTGGCTTTACCTTCCCAGGACTGGAGCACTGCCCAACCTTCTGGGGCTCCTTAGATAAAGTACTATCACTGGCCCTCAATAAAACAGAATTACTGCTATTCCAGATGAACATGGCTTAAACAACTTAGAAGTGCCAGAGAAGGCATTTTCAAAGTACTACAGCCTAGCAGTGAAAGAAAGTCCCCCTGAATGAAGGCTTGACATCTTGAAGAAGACTACAGGAGATCTGCCCAGCCGTGATTCTACATAAATCCTTTGCTCCATTTTGGGATATCCACCCTGGGACACAGAAGCTTCCTCATTCGTACTCCTGTTATGCTACCAACATATCAGTGGCCTTCAGTTTTGTTGACTGAAAAAGATCAGAGGTTATATGGGGATAGTTACCTTGCATCTGGCCTTTGATGGCCCTGTGCTTATTCCAGGAGTGGCCTGGAAACAGAACATTGGCCTTGACCAAGATAAGGGTGCAGCTAGCAATTTATAGTGTTTAAAGTCTGAAAAGTTCCCCTGAACCCTCCCACCAGACATTCTATATTAGCTCGCCTATATCCTTTGTTGAGACTACATAGATCTGGAGTCTACATCTGGTTTACCTGACAGGCTAGTTTGAGCCACATGACCAATGAGGTATAAGAGACTCCTCAGGAAACACGTGCCTCATTCCTTGAGACCAAGGTATCTCACACATCTCTTAGTAGTTACTTAAAGCACATTCTATACAACACAGGGCCTAAAAAGGGTATACCTGAATATCACTTTCTCCCCCCATAAAAATGTTCATAAGGTCACTGAAGCCTCTTCCTTATGGAACAGGACAGGTAGGGGGTTCTGGTCATACCTAACAGCTCAGTCATTCATTCTCTCTAAGACCTAGATTTTAGCAAGGCCTGGAGTGAAGTGTCAAAGTGAGGATAAGCAGATACTACAGAGCTATAGCAATCAAAACCATGTAATACTGGCATATTGATCAATAGGATAGGACAGAGAGCTTCCTATGACAAAGGAAACAGGAATATACAGCGGGGAAAAAAATCTCTTCAATAAGCAGTACTGGGAAAAATGGACAGCCACAAAACTGGACCACTTCCTTACACCATACAAACAAACAAAAGCCTCAATAATGTATTAAAGACCTAAATAAGACCTTCAGTGAAAGCTGAAACCATGAAACCCCAAGAAGAAAATATAGGCAATAATCTCTTGTACATCCACTTTTAGCAACATTTTTCTAGATGGGTCTCCTCAGGCAAAGGAAACAAAAACAAAAATAAACTGTTGAGACTAAACCAAAATAAGTTTTTATACAATGAAAACCAGCAAAATGAATAGGCAAACTGAATGGGAGAAAATACTGGTGAATGATATATCTGATAAAAGGTTAATATCCAAAATATGAAGAACTTAAACAATCACACAATCTGATTAAAAGATGGACAAAGGACCTGACTAGATATTTTTCCTAAGACACAAAATTCTTCAACATCACAAATCAGGGAAATGCAAATTGAAACTACCATGGTGTCCGGATGCCTGGGTGGCTCAGTTGGTTAAGTGGCTGCCTTCGGCTCAGGTCATGATCCCAGCATCCTGCGATCGAGTCCCACATCAGTCTCCTTGCTCAGCAGGGAAGCCTGCTTCTCCCTCTGCCTCTACATGCCACTCTGCCTGTGCTCGCTCCCGCTCTCTGACAAATAAATAAAATCTTTTTTAAAAAAAAGAAAAAAGAAACTACCATGGTGTGCCACACCAGTCAGAATGGGTAAGTGCAAAAAAATATATATATATATTAATGAGAATGTGAGAAAAGTACTTTTGTGTACGGCTGGTGGGAATGTAAATTGGTACAGCTACAGGAAAACAGCATGGAGGTTCCTCAAAAAACTAAAAATAGAAATGCCATATGGTCCAGTAATTCTACTACTGGGTATTTACACAAAGAAAATTAAAAATAACTTGAAAAAACAGTTACTTTTATGTTTATTGCAATATTATTTACAATAGCCAAGAAATGGAAACAACCCAGTGTCTATCCATAGATGCCCATAGATGGATAAAGATGTGGTATGTATATATAATAGAGTATTACTTGGCCATAAAAGGGAGATCTTACAACTTGTGACAACACAGACAAGCCTAGAGGGTATTATCCTAAATGAAATAAATCTGAAAGAAACACCACATGATTTCACTTAAATGTGTGATCTAAAAAGAATGAAAACAGAGGGGCACCTGGGTGGCTCAGTGGGTTAAGCTGCTGCCTTGGGCTCAGGTCATGATCTCAGGGTCCTGGGATCGAGCCCTACATCGGGCTCTCTGCTCGGCAGGGAGCCTGCTTCCCTCTCTCTCTCTGCTTCCCTTTCTGCCTACTTGTGATCTCTGTCTGTCAAATAAATAAAATCTTTAAAAAAAAAAAAAGAATGAAAACAGACCCATAAATACAGACAACAAATTGGTGGTTGCCAGAGAGGAGACTGGTAGGTTGGATAGTCAAGATCAGTGAAGGAAAGAGGGAGGTACATGGCTTCCAGTTATAGAATAAGTCCCAAGGATAAAAGGTGCAGCATAAGGAATATACTCAGTGGGATTTAATAACATTCGGAGACAGATAAAGATAATGAACACTTTCTGCCCTGATCTCTTCACATGTTAACCTTCCCACTGTGCTTCTAGCATCTTAGGACTCAAGGTTCTTCCGGACCTACACCTAGTCATTACTGTAGATACATATCATGGAGACTGAGCAAATGTTCTGGGTTACTCGTGCACATGTCCACTGAGGACACCTGATGACCCCAAATGAAACTGAGCTGCTGGAGACCAACTGTTTGATGCATTAGTGAAACCCAGACTAATTTTTCCTGCCAAAGCTACAAAGTAGAGGTGCAACAGAGTGAGGACCAAGGGTCCCCCAACCCATTCCTGGAAGATTCATCACATGGAACTTTTGTAGCCTTTTCAGGCTGTCTGTGGTACCTCACTGTTGTTGATTTTCAGATTACTCATGTGTCTCAGGAAACTGACCATGCATTTACTTTCCAGAGTATTTGTAGTCTGATAATGAGGTGCCCTTATAGCAAAAGCTACTCAACAATGAGCTGCCCTCCAAGGGCTGACATCCCCTTGGCAACTTATTGGTAACCTCAGGAGGGAAGAGGTGGGGTGTTATACAGACAGAGCGTGCCATGTGTCTACTTTGGGAACTTAGGTTTCTACCCAGACCATCCCTGGGAATGATGCAAATTCTTTCACCTGGTTGACACAACCTCTGGCTGTCAGGCTTGCCAAAAGCAGGCCTACAGGATTTAAGTTTAAGTCTTATAAAAATGCTTTTGTTCCTCTTGCACTGGCCTTTCTAGACAGAAGGTGTGGGTAGAGTAGGGGGATGACTGGGAAAGAATGTCAGATTGGAGCTGCTTGAATGGTTCACACTGATTCTGTGATAGCACAAGGAGAGCAAATACTTAGGTACCTGGTTGGGGATCAACTTAGACCCTGGAAGGTGGGGTTAGAGGGAGAAGCCATGACCTTCATCTCTCAGGAGAAGATCCAGAAACTCCCTCCACAAGGAATATATCCAGAGCTGTGAGCACTAGGAATTTAATGGACCACTGAATCTGCCATCCCCTGCAAGAAAGCTCTGACCATAGGACAGCAAGGGATGGTCCCAGCTACTGAAACTTACATGAAGATCCTTCCAAATGTCATCCCCCCCTATCCATTCTCAGTCATCTCATGAGGTAGAGGAGCAAAAACTGGATTCAAATGTCCAGATAGGGACCCAGGAGCTGGTCACCTGGTGGGAGGTTTGGTGGAGGACCGTGGGGGCATGGTCATACTATATTTCCTGACTAATGTTCCCTGCCTCCATGTGGAATTCAACTAAGTAATGACTGTTTCTAGGGGCATCATGTGTGTGCTTGGGACTGTTTACTACGTGAAAGGCAGGAGTTACCTTGCTTCCCTCATAAAAACACTGATTTTTCCTTACCCCACCCCCTAAAAAAAGACATTGGCTTTTTCTAGAGTCCATGTCTCAATATTCTTTGAAGAAGGAAAAGTTATAGGGCTATGTTGTTTCAAAACAGTTGCCTTTATTAACTCTATACAGGCAGATATCCATGCAACCACCACCTCCAAGGTAGCATTGCAGCTTATTCTATAGGTTCTTTCTTGGTCAGCACCTGCTCCAATTCCCACCTAAGTACAGGAATGGTAATTCCTGAGGAAAATCAGAATTAGCTGTTAGAAGCAATTGAAATTAGTCTTCAGGAACAATTTTAAAAATCCTTGGTCAATGGGTCTACCTTTGGGAATGATGCCTGCTTTTTCACCTGCTATAAGTGATAGGAGTGGTAGGTCTATCAAGGCCAAGGTGGGGGTGTTGCATGGAGAGGCAGGAGAAGGCATGCCCTTTATTCCCTCTTCTATCCTAGCTGGAAGGTCAGTAGTCATCTTGCATCATGAAGTGACCTTAGCAATAGAATCCACCCAGAGTAAAGAAACAAAATAGAGGAACTTGGGGTCTCCTTTACCATGGTGAATGCCTTCTATCCAGATTTCTCAAATACAAAAAAAAAAAAAATAGAATTATATCTTGCTTAAGAAAAAAAAATGCTATAAAATCTCCATTAGGACTGAAAAAATCCCTCACCCTGATGTTGGGAACATGGAAAATTTTCTATTACTGGGATGTAAATGGTCTACTACTTCTAAAGGCAGAATGGACTACCACTTAGATGGTACAATTTCATGCAGGGCTATGGGTAGGAGAGATGCCATCTCCCTAACTCTCTGTAAATATGAACCACCTAGGGCTCTGAATGAGGATACAGGTTTTGAGGTGTTTGAGAAATCTTTCTTGTGGCCAAATACTAGAAGAAACCAAACTTGAAGTCACCAAAAATGAGGAATTGGTGCCTCAAGCCATACTTGATAATAGTATCAAGTCTGAGGTCCCTACCCCCCACCTCCACCAATATGGGTAGAGTTTGACATCTGCCATCTCTTCCACATCCTTCATTTAAGGCAAATAGTAGGAGTTTGACTTACCAAGGACCTTTAAATTTAGGTGACATGGAGATATTTGGGGAAAAAA
The DNA here is from genome assembly GCA_003697995.1 of Taxidea taxus jeffersonii. Taxonomy (NCBI): domain Eukaryota; kingdom Metazoa; phylum Chordata; class Mammalia; order Carnivora; family Mustelidae; genus Taxidea; species Taxidea taxus. The sequence continues at coordinate 32,845 of ML107023.1, forward strand.
AATCCCCAGGTCTAAGTCACAACCACCTGACAAAAAAGCTCTTCCTAGACTTCCAGGGTAGACATGAACCCTGGAACCTCATGTTGGCTTGTATTTTTAGTAACCACCAATCCTGCTAGAAACTGCAAAAATACGCACTTAACCTTGAAGTATCGTGGCCTACAAATATCTGCTCATCTACAGAGATGGCTCAGTGCCTAGACGGTTCTCAGACCCCTTGGTCGTCCTGCAGATTGGCAGAGAGAAGGACACAGGGCTTTCAGGCTCATTTCTAACACTCTGGGGTTCAGGTTCAGCATGACTAGGATGAAAGATGATCTCAGAGCACCCTATCTGGCACCCTAGACTTCAATCTATGTAGCTCATAAAGATCAGGTAGAAATACAGCAGCTTCCCTTCAAAACTTGTAGCTCAACTATCCAGATTCTCCCAAGGACATTCACATGCCAGGAGCTGATGACCTAGAAATCCATCATTGTAGGAGGGGAGAGGGTGGGAAAAAAGGACAAAAGGAGTCCTTGAACAAAAGGAGTCCTAAGAATTTTGCTCACTGCTTTGAAGGGGTTGGGCAGGTATCTACCTTCTCTACTGATGTTAGTGATAGACCGTGAACTTACAAAGAAGTCCTCACACAGGTGGTTCCTTCCAGTGCTCCCTTGTTGGGGAGATTTAGTGGGGCAGAGAAGGAGCTATAGCCATAGACTGTGTGCCCTTCCTTGAGAGCCTCCAGAGATAACCTCACTGATTCTTCCTGTGGGTATCTTCACTCACTCAGAGGACAGAATCAAGCCAGCCTCTTGAATTAGCCAAATGTCTTCCTTTCTTTGGAGAGAGGCACTCACATTTGGGATAAAAAGAACACCAGTTTAGAGAGAAACAAGGGATCCAATCACAGAAGACCTTCTCACCCTCCCCAGCCACAGAAATTGATCAGGACCCAACTTCCTTTGATTACTAGAACTTGGAAACTGGAGAAAATATGACTAAGAATAATGGTGTCTTTTGACCCTATTGCTCCTCAGTGCTCTTCAACAGATAGGAAAACCACTAAAGAGACAGATTAAAGAGTCATAATTGAATGTAACTACTAGTTACGTGCAAAAGCTAGCTCAAGCATTTGTTATAGCCTAGCTATCTCAAGTATATGCAGCCAAATAAAAGGCATCTAGAAGTTGTGCTATAGTCTTCAAATCTTGAACAGTCCAAAAAGATTAGAACTGCTTATTTTTTAGATTCTCCTTTTACAATGCCAAAATAAAAATCTAGGTGGATAGTGTAGTCTCTTATCTGGCTAATAATTATTCCCCAAAATGCTCTTGTGCATACTATCTGCACCCCTGTCTCAAGGCCTGTGTTACCTCCCTAATATCCTACAAAAGGTTGTCTCAGATGGACAACTATGCCTTGGGCATTCCTTGGGGTAGAGGAGCTAACATCCCTGTCCTGCTCTGGTAGAAGCAGCCAGATCCTCAGGGTTCAGTTCACAAAACTAGACCTGGTGTGGGTATTAAGGAGGGCACATATTGCATGGAGCACTGTGTGTGATGCATAAACAATGAATCTCTTGGAACACTGAAAAAATTAAATTTAAAGAAAGAAAAAGAAATTATGAAGTGTATTCATAAATTTGCCCCATACATAATCCTGTAACCGTTTACAATTGGTTACTACTTAATTTTCACTGGAGACTAAGGTTTCTAAGAATTAAAATTCTGCTAACGTAGTTAAAACTGATGGAAATAAGGAAAGCAACTCTGTATGTAGGAAAGAAAGAGGTATACGAAATGGGAATGGGGGAGGGGTGTCTGGGTGGCTCAGTCAGTTAAACATCTGTTCTCGACTCAGGTCATGATCCCAGGGTCCTAGGATCGAGTCCCGTATTGGGCTTCCTGCTCAGTGGGGAGTCTGCTTCTCCCTACTGCTCCCCCTACTTGTGCTTTCTCTGTCAAATAAAATCTTAAAAAAAAAAAAAACAAAACAAAACACTGAGGTGCCATGTACAAAATTAAGCAATCAAGGGAGGGGGCTGAGATTGATTGCTTCAGGAAGACTTGGGACCTTAGAGAAATATCAGAAACTGCCTACTGGTGCTGGCAGAGGGGATGGAGCTCAAAGCTGAAAGACAAAAGCCACCTTCTCCCCATCCCCTTTTGTATTGAACTTGGAGATCTGGATGTGGCTTGAACCCTCAGAGCAAGACACAATACTCTCCCATCTCTACCTTTCTGAGGTCAGAGACAAAGGACAAAGGTCCGGGTTGAGGGGTTGATATATCGGTTACCACGCAGATGACAAAAAGCTTTTCCCATATTGCAACATCCCACAACATCAGAAGTACTATGGAGGGTAACTTCCATAAGCCTGGAGTGACTCTATGTCCTTCTTGTGCCAAGGACAAAAGAGGAATGTAAGAACAAAATCAGAAGGATCCTAATTCCCTCAAAGTGCTACACATTCGGGGAAGATCCCCACATGCCTGGTAAGGTTTGATTGGTTACAAGATAATAAGAGGCCTGGGTGTGGTGCATAAACAATGAATCTTGGGGGGCACCTGGGTGGCTCAGTGGTTTAAGGCCTCTGCCTTTGGCTCGGGTCATGATCCCAAGGTCCTGGGATCGAGCCCCACATCGGGCTCTCTGCTCGGCAGGGAGCCTGCTTCCCCCTCTCTCTGTCTCTGCCTGCCTCTCTGCCTACTTGTGATCTCTCTCTCTGTCAAATGAATAAATAAAATATTTTTTAAAAAATGAATCTTGGAACACTGGAAAAATGAAATATTAAAAAAAAAAAAAGATAGTAAGAGGCTTTGTTCTCCCTCACAGGAAAGGATCTCATGATCAAATATCTCCCAAATCTGGGTAGACAAGCCTCTTACCTACCCACAGCAGGAATACAGATAGGGGAGGCATTCAAAAAAGAACATCCAGGAAGCAGGAGAAATGGGAAGGACATTAACATTTGAGCGTTTCCTTAGTCTTAAAGCCAAAGTATTCAAGAGGCGACCACCTCAGATTAAAGAGGGTTGAAGCTTTAAGGCATTCAGAGAAATGAACAAATCATGTTAACTCCTTTGGAGATCTTCTCAACCCTACACTTCACTCCCCAAAAGTTTCAGTGGGCTGTGTTTAATGCCCAAACAAAATTTCACTGGCAACTTCAGGATAAGTGCTCCAGCATTCATGCATTCATAGGATTCCCATTTCAATGATTCCCATTTTCACAGCCTAGTCCATTACTGAAACCAGAGGTTGGTCACAGGGCTGTCTGCTCTCCAATCTGACTCTGCAAGAAACCTGGGAAACTCCAAGTCCCATGAACGGCCCTCCCAGCCCAGCTCCCACCATCCCAGAGCTGCTGGTACTCCTTACCCAGCCATGCCTAGACTTCACACTGGCCCACCTGTTGGTTTTAGGGACAGTACAGGACATGTTACCAGCCTACCCCAAAGGTGTCTTTGAAGACAGAACTCTGGTGGCTAGCTGCCCAAACACTGGGGAGAGGCGGGATCCCTCCATGTGGTTTTGCAGAGCACAGGATTTCAGATATGAATCATCCATTCATGATTTATAACTTATGCCATAAGAAATATCTTGTGAATGGACAGTACCTAGAGGCTGTAGAAACAGCAGCCAGTGATGGAAACTAGAAAAACCGTGTTTTGTACAACTGCTTTTTCTAAGCCCCAACCAAGGAGAATTGAAGTCCCCAATTTCCTGAGGATAGCTAGCAACAGCAACAGGTGGTCAGGGGCCATCACTCATGCCACCTCCAAGGATACATGTCACAGCAGCATCAGCAGGACTTGTTTCTCTTAACAGGTGCACAGAGGAGCTAAATGATCACACAGTATCCCACATAAGGATACAAAGGTCAGATTCAGGTACTTAAGTACAAAGAAGCTGATACCACCAGCATTTACAACATGAGGACATGATGACATTGAGCTACATGTTGCAGGATATAACATAAGAGGTAGAAATTTTTCCAAAAGTGAGAGAATGGTAGAAATTGATCAGAGGGCTAAGCTACATTTAAGGTAATTGTGGGAACTCCCCAAGAGAACAGGCTCTCTACCTCCTGGGTTGGCCTCTGACCAAGGCCATTCAAATTCTCCCTCTTTCTGTAATCAGTTGAAACTTCATTTCATCAGCCAATATTCCACCATGCCAAGAACTGCAGGACACCCCCTAGGGTTCCTAGGAAAGACCCAGTCAGTAATCTCCAACTGGGGGGTGATCATATTGCAATGGAGGGAGAGGTTTCATTGTGATTTGTGGAAGGGTATTAATGAATTTAAGAGGTTAGCCTGCTGCTAAAAATCCTGATGTGCAACGTAGCCACACAAAGAACCCTCCTACCCTAGCAAAGAATGGGGTAATAGCCTAAAATGTCAATAGTCCCGAGGTGAAGAAGCACCAAATAAGCTGGTGCTTTGGCAGGAAAATCTGAAGTTTGCAGCCTTTGGTATCTGTTCAGAAACACAGGTAAGACTTTTAGGACTCTGAAATATTCACAATCTGAAGTAACACACAAACAAGCCAATCCAAATTGCTGGAGTTATTGCCCAAGAAGATAGATAAGGCAATTGAGCTCTTTGAACTTTCCCCAAAGACCCTTCAGCAATGCACTATTACCTTCAAGAGTGTATACACAGACATTGAAGGTAAGTCCACATTTCCCTCATTTTCTTCTGGGTACATCACAATACAGAGGCTGTTTGACAACATCTGGAAAGCTAGGACAAGGAAACCAACTTACCCATCATTCTTCTGGAGGCCAAGTCTGCTGTGTTGAGTATAAAAGTCAGACCTCAGAATAGAATCTCATGGTCCTGCCCAGGTACCTTTTCCATCCTAAGATTTATGTTCATTCTGTATCCTTCCTCCACTTAGCAAAGCAGCATGGACAAAAGCCTCATAGATGTTAATTTAGACTAAGCTGCAGTTAGATCAGAGTACCCATGAAATATGCCTTAGTCTCAATGGCAACTGGCAAATGTATTCTTTTCCTTCATGCATGCAGAGTTACTTCAAGGAGAACATGGGGTCCTGATGCCTTAATCATGGGAAATACCTCCATGGCACCCATGTTGCCGTTGTCCTGTAGATTCTGTAAGCAGGCTGCTTTCTGAAGCAGAAAGTGCCCCTGCTGGAGTTTTGCTGGTCAACATTCATTGAGATTACAAGACCATTGTTTGAGGCAAATGAACACCAACTCTGGCTATAAGTGTCCAATATCAAAGATGTTTTACTGACTAACTGGGCCAGTCAGTTTAGCTAACTGGGCCAGCTCCAGGAGCTGTGTTTTTCTTATTCCCATTCATCCACCAGCTGCCACTGATGAAGGCCATGGAGCTATGTTGCAGCATATGCTAGGCACCGCCATTGTGCATATCCAGGAGATTGGTGTTCAGTAACATCCTCCAGTCAAGTCCTGCACTTTATAATGGAGAACCTCAGGGCCCTGGAGCACCTAGAATTCAAGGTAAGCCTGCCCATGGTATCTAACATTTCTGATGCCCTCCTTAGTAGGTACCCCCTGGCCACCTTCCCAGCTTTTTTATCATTCCATTACAATGTCAATTCTTGCATTTCTGCTGCATTTAACACTCCTGGAGCTGAAGGCATGGAGCGACCCAGATCTATCAAGAGGAGTTTGCCACAGTGGAGGGAAGCAGCCAAGGTGGTAACATTCAGAAATATACCAGATCTAGTGGCAAAGGGCAGGTTACCTAGAAAGCAGAAAACTGCATTTACAAAGCACCAAACATCATAGGGAAGAAGAGAGCTCAACCAATACAGGGGAATAGAATGCAGCCTAAAGGCCATGCTGATGGCAAACCTGAACTGGGCAGATGACATGGCCCATGAAAATGCTGCATGTCCCTAACAAGGTCTAGAAAGCAGGAGTGAAGACTGGGACTGCCGCCATCATGTCTTCCACAAAAATCTGTATTCCAAAAGGAAAATTAAGATATCAACTGAAAATGTCTTGGTCTGCTCTCACCCACTTCAGGACCAAACCAAGTCAGGCATTTTTCCTGGTTTTAGGAAGCTGCTAGAAACAAGCTTGATCATGGACATTCAAGAAACAGACTTGTAAGGAAGTTGACTGTTCAGCTTGGAGCCACTGGAAAGCAGGAGGCTGCATTCATGAAACAGAAGGTATTATAAGGAAGAGAGCTCAACCAATCAATATAGGGGAACCTAAAGGCAATGCTGATGGCCAACCTGAAGGTCAAACTACCTGGACGACCTTCAGGATCCCCCTTATGGGAAACAAGCAGCAGACTTAATTTTCCTATGTGCCACTGTCACCTACAATAGAGTCTAGCATATAAAGATGCTCAAATTTTTGACTAGGACTAAGGAAGGCACTGGAAAGGGAACCACACCTTATCAAAAGATTCCTACACCCTAACCAGAGCCTCCTAATTATAGTACAGCTCTGAGCATTATCATTGAGAAGATGTACCCTGGTCAAACAGTCCAGCTTCAGCAGATCCATGACCACCCCTCCAAGCTGACATCTACACACAGGCAGTCCCATCACTTTCGCTATCTCTCCCATCAGTTGTAGCAGCCTACTCCTTCTGGCCAGAGCACATGATGGATATATATATCTTATAAGCAAGCTCAGGGAGGCTTGAGAACATTCTAGGATACTGAGCACAGAAAGGCTGTATTTTATAAACAATGAGGAACAAGTCTGAGGCCATTTATCTAGAAGATGGATGCCTGATTGGACACTAGTCTGTATGGTTTGTTCTGCTACCTTGAGGCCCCAGTGAAGGCCAACTGAGCCTAACCTAAAATAATCAAGTTACTTGTTCAATCCAGATAGCACTATGTATTGAGGGCAAGAATTGCCAGTGAACAGCTATCCCAATATCACCAGTCTTTTCACCAGCAAGTCAAGCCTGCCAATTGCCAGTGTTTAAAGGCCAAATATGAAATGGAAATGAATTATCTACAGTTACCTGTTTTGTGACTTAGAGCCCACACCATCAATGATCCAACATTGGACTTTTTAAGTTACCACGTAATATGAAGACATCCAATAAAACAAACGAAGGCCAAATATTTGCCTCTTAAATTTCACTGTACCATCTACCTCTCCAGATCCATGGAGGCCATAGAACTGACATGGGCTGTAGCAGCACAGGAAATAATCCAGAGAAGAAGTCATGAGCCCTGCAGGACTAGAACCTTTTGCTGCAGCTCATACTTGTATATGCAGCATGAGAGGACATACTGGGTCCTGCTACATGAGCTATGAGTGTGGCCATCTACTGGGATTTGATTTATGCTTTCAGAGAAGAGTATCCTGGTGATGAGACTAGTATATAGAAATGTCCTACTAGTATATAGAAATGTCCTACTATACAAAAGATTTTTTTCTGAAATCTAACACTGGACTGTTTCTTCAGAAATAACCTTACTAAGAACATGTGATGGATAGTTTTGTCAACTTGCTAGGCTACAGTCCTATTCTTCCACCAAACATTAATCTAGGTGTTTCAGTAAAAGTATTTTACAGGTGGCAGTTTAAGTCCACAATCAACTAGACTTAGGGGAGACTATCCTGGATAGTGTGGGTGGGCCTAGTTTAATCAGGTGAAAGGTTTTAAGAACTAAGCAGCAGTTTCTCTTATGAAGAAATGTCACTTATAGAGTATACCCTCAGTCCCTGAGTTTCAAACTGCTTTTCCTAACAGGGTACCCTATGGATTTCAGGCTTGGCACACCAGCCCCACAATCACATGGATCAACTCCTTTAAATAAGTCTCCTGATATGGGATTTAAGGCTTCACTAAGAAAACCAGTCTCAACTCCTAAAGCTGATTTCGGCTCCAGGAGGACATACATGGTCCGGGTACAGCCCATTTAGTTCAGCTATAGAGATGGAGATCACTACAGGCAACAGGTGACACCAGTTCTCCCTCAGCACCAACTCGAGATGAACTAAATATGAACTAGAGCATGTCTAACATGAACACATGGTCAGATTCAGGTCCCAGAGTAGTAAGAAGCCCATGATAGGTTGTGAACAGTGAACACAGGTTGTTTAGCTCCAAGTTTGGTGGCAAGAATCCGTGGTGAAAGGACTTCTCAAATTAAGAGGGGAGAATGAAGCAAGTGCCAGACTATCAGAGCTAAACTGGGAATCTGTAAGGAGGGAGAGAGTTTAGCTTCAGAGTGGGATGGGATAGAGAATAATCCCATCCCTTCCCAAAATACTCTCTCTGAAGGAGCTCATAAAAAAAAAAAAAATAGTCAAGCACCTAGTACTGCATCCACAAAGGCCCCACAGGGAACGATAAGAGGCACTCAGGAGTTTCTTGAAGAACATAGTTAGATGGTTCTCAGACAGGGCACATTTTGCTCCCCAGGCAAATAGGACTACATCATCTGGGGACATTTGTCACAATCGTAGGGATGCCATTAGCATCTAATAGAATAGACAAAGGCTAAACATCCTATGATGCACAGGAGAGCCCCCTCACAATGTCTAATAAGATTAGACATGGCTTTAAGATAAAGTCCAAATAACATGAAGCCTTTGGATGCCATATAGGAAAGGCAAAACCTTCAAGATCCAGGATTCTTTGTACTGAACAAAAAGAGAAGAACCCTACCTTTATGGGTGAAGCTT